>VUQS01008008.1:10556-35166 GCA_015108495.1 Heterochromis multidens
GAACTTCTTTGAGCAGTCTTGTAGGAATGGGGTCTAACAGACACGTTGATGGTTTGGAGGAAGTAACTACTGAAGTTAACTCAGAAAGATCAATCGGAGAGAAAGAGTCTAAATAAATATCAATAGTATTGAATGTAGCTGTACTTAATGATACGTCTGTGAGATGGCTGTGAATAATTTTTTCTCTAATGGTTATAATGCTGCTCATAAAGCTCATGCTGGGATGGCCAACCCCTGGCTTGGTGGTCTACCTGTTGCTCTGGTTCTCTGGGGCTCTTGCCCTTTGGCCATGAGGGTTCCGTTTACGGCCTCCCTCCTTCTTCTGCTGGGGTGGGCATGTAGTTGTCATCGAGATGTGTGGCATCTGGTCTTCAGTGCTCTTGGGGGGCTGCGGATGGGCCAGGTCTCCTGAGTCTTTCTCTGTCTGCCTCTGGCTACTGGGGGGTATTGTTGCGGCTTTTCACCCTCATTATGAAATACATTTCGTGACAAACACACATATACAGATATTCACACTCACAGATGCACATGCACACGCACGCACACACACACACACACACACACACACACACACACACACGCACACTCACACACACACGCAAAGAATCAGATAAAACGTCCACATTAAACTGCTACCTCTACTCTCCTTTCTCTCTTTCTCTGCCCTCCCCCCACCCCTGACTCTCCAGTAATGAAAACAAGATGTTCTTAGTCTCCATAGACAGAGAGTAGTAGCAAGTTAGGACTCCAGTCTTCGCTCCACACTTCTCTATAAACCCTCATCTGACTTTCTTAAATATGTGACAAAAATACATTAACAGAGAGTTTTGGGGATCATACGTTGGCTGCTGTAAATAAAAAGGTGCTGCTCAATGCAAACTTTCACTTGCCTGTTAAAGGTGGGGAAGTGGCAGCTGAGCTTCATGGAACTGGGTACTTTTAAAGGACTGAGATGAAGCTTGTTGAATAGGACATGAGAAAATTGGGAGTTTCTGTGCCGGGAGGCGTCTCTCTCTGTATGCGTGTGTGTGCGTGTACTGTAAGCATCTGAGTGTGCACTTTCCACTAAAAGAGGTGAGTATTACTACCAGACTCTGCACCTGACCATCATTTTTCAATTTGTAAACCAATCTTCTCACAATTGGGCACCAAATTAAAGGATAAACATAGAAGATATTCATCTTGTTTACTTCAAAGCCCTAAACATCACTATACCTTCCCTGGTCTGTCTCCTTCACTTAAGTCCCCATCAGCAGCAGTCCCACCCTGCCACTGCTTCTTTTCCTGCCATACATTAGTCCTAATCACAGTCAGGTCCTTTTTTTGGAGCCAGTTATCGCTTGTCACTCTGTAGTAAGTGTGTGATGAAGATATATAGTTCTTGGTGCTTTAATTTTGCATGTATTTTCTCATAACTGGAGTATGTAATGTGTGCTTGCGTCCTCCTTCTTTAACACAATGTTCTAATAAAAATGTGTTTTAATTGTGAGTGAAGCACAATGTTAATGATTTCTATCAAATATCTTCATAGACATCCAAACAAAAATCAAACCTATGTTGCACGTCACAGTATTTTTTACATTATACGCAGCAGTATATTTTGTATGATCTTACATTAGCTGAGGTTCCCTCAAGAGAAATGACTGCTGCCATGTAGTGGAGCAAACCTGGGTTAAAAAAAAAAAATTAAAAGTTAGTAGTTAGGGCAAAAATCTCTTAGTGACAGAAAAGTGTAAGTTCTAAAACAAAATCACACTTTACACAGGTGTGCAAAGACATCGACTAGAGAGGCAACAACATCCATGCGTAATTGGCAGCAGATTTTCTTTGTGGCAACTTAAACCTTTATTATTCTCTGGGAAGAGAAATAACCTTGTAGAAGCACTACCTTTTGCTGCTGCATGCTGCACTTCCAGTTCAAATTATTTGAGCTCTACTGACAAAACAATGTAGCCCTAAATACAAAATGTAAGGTGCAAAAAGCTCCAGGTATCCATGGTGTACTGAGAAAGTGTAAAGTGGCCTGGCTAAAGTTTATTAAGGGAAATTAATTTTAGTTAAGTAATCACTACCAGCAATAAAAGAATAGCTAACGTCCACTGTGCTCAACCTGTTGTTTCAGTGTGCTACACACACACTAATTTTGCTTTTAAGTTATTTGACACAGTTTAACATAGGCATTCCCATTTTAAAATTTGATTAGTCTACAGAAATTGCAGGAAGATATATTGTATTACACAATAGCAAGTTGATCACAGCATGTTTGAGCTTTCAGATTGTTTCAGATTTGTGAATGTCTGTCCCTTCTTGTTTCCCTATTTGAGAGCTTTCAAGCTTGAAAGTGCAAAATGTGCATATGTTTACTGTGACTGACACTTGTGTTTAGTGAGCTGCCTCTCAACACATTTTGGGCAGACTGTGTGACTGAGTATCTCAGGCTGCCAGTTTTTTGGTGCTTTTCGACATTTTAGTCCTAAATTTATTTAGTACTAGTTTACATTGTGACTGTGTTTGAGAGAGACATTGATCTCAGTCAGCAGTTCATTATCTTTAGTGGGCAATTATCCACATTGTCACGTTTGCATTTATCCCTGTGACTCCAAGGTCACAGAGGTGTAGTGTAACTCAAGCCGCATGGATGACTCCATGGCCTTAGTGTTTAGGGTAAAGCACACCCAAGGGAACTTTCTCCACAAGCACACAAAAAGCCAGTTTTGCTCAACCCATTTTACATGCACATATGATAACTCTCTGAGTAGTTTAAAAGCCGAGATAAACTATAATTTCACAAACAAATCTGTCTTTCAGAGAGTATGGTGATAATAATGAAGTAAACTTTCAGCAGGATGGGCAAAAAAAGATGTGTTTATATTCCAAATATTTCAATTATAATCTGTTTAATAGCCCAAACAAATGCCCAAACTGATTAATCAGATACAGAGAGATGGTTACAAGCCTTTTAATAAACAGATCAAAAGGAAAATTCCACCAAGTACTTAACCTGATTACTTTCTGGCTGTGTTCTCCATGGGCATGTGCTCATTGTGTGTAAATGCATGGGGACATTGCCTCTTTCCAAAAATGGAAACTTCCGAGCTGAATTGGTTCACTGTGGACAGTTTATCATTAATACAAACTCTTCACATCCAGGGGTAGACTGCTTGTCAGAGGTACCAGAACATTTCCTTTTGGTCTGAAGGTCATTCTGGCCTGCCTTGAATGGTCAACTTGACCAGCAATAAAATAAGAAACTGGAATGAGCTCAGAATCTACTTGACGTATCTCTTTCACATAGACTGTCTCTCTGTCTCTGCAATGCCAATGGCAAATGCACATATGACATCTTTTAACAAGGCACACACAGCTTCTCTATCAATAATACTTAAAATAAAAAAAATAAATCATGAGCTACTGTAAAACACACACACTCAATTTATGTTTAGTTTCACTGAATGTGTATATATATCTTTCTGACACTTTTGCATAATGCTTGATAATTATTTAAGCTAAGTTTGTATCTTACTTTTTTTTAAGTATAGACTAATTATTTTGTGTCTGGCTTTTGTATTTACTAATACTGCTGTGTTCATAGTTACCTTTCACTGGTGCACCCATAGCTATAGTAACTCACAATACCATAAATATCCATCCATTTTCTTCTGCTCATCCTATTCAGGGCTGTGGGAGGGGGCTGAAGCGTATCCCAGCTGTCATAGGGTGAGAGGCACAGTACACCCTGGACAGGTTGCCAGTCTATTGCAGGGCTGACACAGAGACATAAATAACCATTCATGCTCACATTCATACCTACAGCTAATTTGTAATCTGCAGTTAACCTAACCCCATGCATGTCTTAGAGCTGTGGGAGGAGAGAAACCACGCAGACACAAGGACAACATCCAAACTCCACACAGGAAGGACTGGATTCAAGCCCAGGACCTTCTTGCTGTGACGCAATGGTGCTAACCACCACACCACCATGCTGCCCCGTACCATAAATAATTTTGTAATTGTTCTTTTACACACTTTTGTTTATAGTTACACACCCTCTCTGTCTGCTTATGCTTGTTTTATTAAGTGCAAATCATAAGGAAAGAGATAGAGAGTGAAAATCACTTGATTCAGAGCTCAGTTAAAAATGTACAGCCTCCTGGTCTGGAGTTGCAGTTTTTTGCTTAAGGAATCAACAGATATTTGATTGATTTGTATATGTGATTATAATTAGAAGATTATTTGAATTATAAGTTCAACTTTTAAGATGAAAACTCTTGTAGTAATACAGCATCATGGGAGAATTTATAATAAGCACTGGACTTGTATTTCTAAATCCAACAGTTGAATTACGAATATATTTAATATAGAAATACACATGAATCACATACTTGTTTCTTTTGGCAAGTTATCGAAGATAATATTCATATGTTGATGATTAAGAATAACCATGTTGTGGTATTGCCAGGGCTCTGCAGAAACTCCTTAAACAATTTCTTCCGATGACAATACACAATACTTAGTACCATAACTGACCCATGTGTGTGCAAGATCTACAGTTGTGTCTGGTAAACAAGATCAGATTTCAATTTCTCTGATTTTGAAGCCAACCATATGTGTTCAGACAGAATGTGCAAATTTTCTGATGTGGTTTGATTGCACATGAAGGCAATGAAATAGAAGAGAGGCATAACTAGTTAAGATCAAAACAAATTTAAAATGTTACAGCTTGAAACTCTGGCAGACACTGGCATGCTGTCAATGCATTTATCTCTACCTGGATCACATAGTCGGTATGCTGGTTGTTTGAGGCAAATGTGCACAAAGCTCTAGCAGCAGACTGAAAACTGCAAGAGGCAATCCTATGTAATTAAGAAATCTTTACACCAAGCCAGCTTTACGGACTACACAACAAATTTAAGGATAAACAAGTCACTTTAAGCCACATCATGAACCTGTATGCATAATTACAACCCTATATGCAGAGTATGCATGTATGAGTTATAAAAGCACAAAAATATTTGTCTTAAATTGCAGAGTGTACAATGCAGCAGAGACATTTTCTCTGGGTGCAGAAGTGGATCATTGAACTCACCCCCTCCATGACAGTTGGGGTCACTGATTATGAGAGCAGAATATCCCCAACACATTTCCAGTTGTTTAGCAATTTTCAAGTGAGATCATACTTTAAAGCTATCTCCACAAGGAGATGAATAGCCTCTTCAGCTCCAAAGTCAGTGTCCTCCTCAGTTATGTTAGTTACAACAGTTGCTACTGTTTAGTTTAGGTTAGTAGGATCCTTATTAGCTACACTGATGCAGCTGCTATTCTTCTTGGGGACCACTAAAAAATTTCACACTGTGACAGTACAATAACTTAACACAGAACACAGAGACATATATTATCTGTGTTAAGTTGTTACAGTGCACTGCAGAAGCACTAAGCTGCTGTTAACTGAATAATTAAGTTGAGCTTGAGCTGCGATAATTTAAGTATGACTTTATTTTTTCTTACAGTTGTAAAAGTATACCGGTAGAATTTAGCTGATATATTTAGCAGGCCTGGACCCCCATGGCCCATCCACAATGCAGACACTGACTTGAGACAGAAAAGAAAAAAATAACTTACCTCCCTAAGCCTACAGGCACTGGCTGGCCAAAGTTAGGCATTATTATTATTATTATTATTATTATTATTATTATTATTATTATTATTGTAGAAATCCATCCATCCATCCATCCATTTTCTTCTGCTTATGTAATTCAGGTTCGTGGTGGGGCTGGAGCCTGTCCCAGCTGTCATAGGGGAGAGGTGGTGCACAGCCTGGACAGGTTGCCAGTCTGTCACATAGAGATAGACAACCATTCACGCTCATATTCACACTTACCGCCAATTTAGAATCACCAGCTAACCTAATGCTCACGTGTTTGGACTGTGGGAGTAAAAGCAGAAATTTTAAATGTAACTTGTTCAAGGATAAAATATAACAGCTACACCTGAAGGAAAATACAAAGGTGTAATTTGCCTGTATAACATGTAAGGTGTTGAATGACGCTTGGACGGTAAGGCATTATGCACTGCACTCTCAGAAAAATCACTGTGGCTATATTTCATTAAAAATTTCAGGGGAATATTTAAAATAGAGAAAGGCGATCCAGCACAAATATGAATGGCTGACTTTAAACACCTTAATGGCCCTCAGACCAGAACTTGGCAGTGACTGGAGTTATGAGTAATATCCGTCTGCAGGCAGCTAGTTCATTTAAGAGACGAGCAATAAATGGCTCAAGTGAGGGGGAGGAAAATTGTGTGGTTCATTTTAAACAAGGTATGGACTTGTCCACTTCCTTTGTTTTTCAGTTCCAGAATGGATATCATAAATAATAAATAATAGCCAGTATTTTTTTGGTTTCATATATAGTATGGCACAACAAGGGTGCACTAACAAATAATGGCATAAAATAACTTGTAAAAGAGTAACCAAATCCAGATTTTAGGTCAGAAGTTCAAAGATGCATCGCTTATTTGAAGATTCACATTTCAACTCCGACCTTCTAACTGAGCAACTTTACCCTCTACCTTTTTAAAAGTCACCATATTGGTACTAAGCACCATCTCCTTGCAGTGATACATTTTAAGCAGAATTTGTCAGTTTGGTTTTTACCCCATTTAATCTCCATGTTTCCTTTTTTAAAGCCGATCCTCATGTTTTCTTGAGCATTGCCTGTCTTATTCTTGGGAAAAAAGGCCCATTTCCCCCTGGTTCCAAGTTCTCCCACTGAGGGACAAAGTGTGTCCCTAAGTTCAAGCAGTACCTCAGGCAATGTAAAGGGGTGAGGAGGACAAGAGGTAGACCAATGTTAGAGCCAGGATGTACTGTGGGAGTGTGTGGGAGAAAACTGAGAGGTTACTGACCTTACAGGGAAGGGAAGTAAAGCTTGAGAAAATACACAACAAACAAGAGACAGATTACAATCATCTTCAAGTCATGGCACTGAAGAATATAGCCTCCGTGACATAGAAAGGTTGCAGCTTGGGTCAATCATTCAGCTTTAGAGGCCAGTGAATGTTTTCTGTGTAAGCTTTCTGATTTAAAAGTGGCAGTTTAAAGAAGAATGTCCTGCACAGATAGAGATAAAAATGCCGTCACTACAGCCAGCATCACTGGAGTGCATGTCTTTGTGAATTTAACGTTTAACAGCATAAAATTACTAAAGAAAGAATGAAATGTCTACAAGGCAAAGCTTAACCAAACAGGTTAATATGTTAGCTTAAGAAGATACGTAGTACAGAACTGTTTACTAGTAGGATTTGAAAGGCAACGTTTCTCTACAAAGAGGTCATGCTTCCAGCAAAAATGTGTGCTTTTGCGAAATCTGGTACAGAAACAACTACTTGATTAATGGTTCATCATAACACGTGTTCATAAGAAAAGCAGTTTACAAGGCGAATATTTTCATTTTGATGCACATTTTAAATAATAGTTTTGTGTAAAGTCAAGATAAAAAAAAGGTTTGGAATTGGACACTTACTTGCAACAAACAAGCCACAACTTAAACAAATTAAATTATAGATGAAAAAGGGCTTAGTGCTACGAAGGATTATTAGGGCCACAATAAGAAAACAAAAAAATATTGTTCATTTTGAGAAAAAAGTCAAAATTTTGAGATCAAACTCGAAATACTATTTTGAGAAAAAAAGTCGAAGTACTATTTTGAGAATGAAGTCAAAATATGGAGATTAACGTTTTCATTTCAAGACAAACAACTGCTACGGCTGCCATAACCTCTATAAAATGCCTTGTGTAGCTGAATTAATGAAATCGTACTTCAGAATTGGTTTAAGTAATAAGGAAATTATTTGTCTTTTAGCACATGAACACAGTGTGGTGATAAGTATAAGGACTTGAAGAGATGGTCCAGAAAGCTGCATCTGGTCAGTAGGAAAAACCACACAAACTTGGAAGAGTTGACCGGATTTCTGCAAAATGAAATAGCTGGCAAGGGTCAGATGCAAGGATACCGATGGTTACACCCTGGTGTACTAAAGAGGATGTATGTTGTATCACAAGACACCTGATCAAGTTGTTTGACTAACTCATCTACACAAGGCATTTTGTAGAGGGTATAGCAGCCATGGCAGTTGTTTGACTTGAAATGGCAACTTCAATCTCCACATTTCAACTTTATTCTCAAAATTAATAATATTTTTTTTCTTCATGTGGCCCTAATACTTTGACATGTAGTGCTGCTTCTGATGTAAAAAAACAACAAAACAAAACACTAAAACAGCTTCCTGTTAGGCCTCTTACATTTCACACATTCATGTTTAAGCAGATACTTGAAATGGAAAATGTAGGAATGTGAAATATAAATTTATGGGATCTTTGTGGCGCATACAAACACATGCCTGGGTGCCACTATCACCACTAGCAGGTTAGCAAAGGAGACAGCCTCTGTGTGCAAAGGAGTAGAAAGAGAAATTTTGCCACAGGCCAAGATTAGAAGGTAGTTTGATAGATGCTCTCCTGCTTCTAATGAAGCCCTGCCTCATATTAGCCCTGGGTGAAGGAAACAAAAAGGGAGGGTAGTGTAAGAGGCTGCAATAGAGGCCAGAAGGAGAGAGTTATCTCATGCTAACTTAGTTAGCTGATAGGCTCCAGGGATACAGGAGGAGAAGGGTCAAGACCCCTACCAACATCCCTCAAGGGACCAAAGCACAGAGAAGTCAACATTCCTGAGAAACTCAGAGACTTTCCTTCCCTAGAGAGATGGAAAGATGAGGGAAAGACTGATTGAAGGGGGAGACACAGTGAGCCTAAGAGAGAAAAAGAATGAGAGAACTTTGCATGTTCTTTCCATTTACCCTTCTCACAGAATGAATGCACATAGACAAAAACACTCACTTCACTCTATGCATCACATACGTTTTCCAACCCATTTACAATCCCAGGCATTGTTAGTGACTCATAAACTCACATTGACCTATGTACACTCATTCCTGTCATTATTTGTGAAATATTTTTAGGCAAACTCCTAAAATAGTCTTTCTCTCCTCTTCTCCCCTTGGATAAGTAATTTCCAGAGCAGTGGTGAATGGCGCCTGCAGAAGTCTGAGGGGCAGGAGGAATTCTTACTCTTTGGCAGTGAGCCTTTGTTAAAGCGATATATCAGACTTATCAGTTGCATGTGCATGCAAAAACAATTTGCATGTTATGTACCTGTATTTGTTTAAAGACAATATGAGGACACAGCTGAAGGATTTGACAAATACCATGCAGGACACTGATATTCACATTATTCATCAGTCTTATATTAGATGCTCTCTCAGCTGATACTAAGCTGAGGCATGAACTGCCAACTGTCTGCACATTAAATTTTGGAGTGCCTAACCAAAAGTTTGAGACTTTTTCCTCCCTTTCCTTAAGACTTTTTGTCCATTCAGTGAATGGCAAAAAACATTATAATCAGGGGATTATTTTGACCACAAGCCCTTTTTTTAAAAAACAAATTGTAATATTTTAGAGTCCTTGAAGAAACTACTTAGCATGAATGTGGCCCAGACAGACTGCATAAACTGTGCCGCGGCCAAGACCTCTAAACACAGCAGATTTCAAGGTCTTACAATGATGCATTTTAATGGCACTTTGTCTGACCTCCCAACTAAATCCCCATCACTCCCCCTACTGTACAGATAGCACACAGAGGAATTTAAATCTCAGCTTCTTGTGGGTTTGATCATGTTGTGAAATCTGGAACACTTAAGGAGAGTACACACATTCACACAATGGGCATGTGTGTACTGCATCATTTGTTTTCATGACAACAATCAACTGGCAGAGGAGCAGATCAGAGGGGCAGTTCAGAATAACAAGAAAACATTCTTTTGTTTCAAAATCATTTCCCAATCCAGACTGAGTAAGCACCAAAGAAGGGAACTCCGCCCTAAAAGACAGAGTGAGTAAGTCACCAAAAGCAATCATTTGTCTTTGTTCTGCACAGCAGGCATTACTTTGTCCTGTGTGTAAGCGTTTGTCTTTCTTCATCATCATCTAATAGAGCGAAGCTTTGACAGCCCTCATTCTGCTCTAGAACCCAGCTTGTCATCTGCATCTCACTCCTGACAGCCCCCACAGCAGAGTCCTATGCAAACATGTAGGAATGTATGAGAAATATACCCTCCTGGAATGCCCCTGGCAATCATTGCCAGCCAACAAATGAACAAGAAGGCAGTCACATGTCTTCACAAAGGTCCAGACCAACTTTACAGCATTCTCAATCACTCATCGATTGTCCTTTTTTTGCAGTCAACTGTGGGTTGTGTGCAATGAGAAAAAGTAAATGTAGCATTGCCAGTAACACCGCACAGTGCTGTCTCGCTGCTCCGAATAGAAGCCATGCCCTCCAGGCATCCCTAGTCTGGGCTCAAACCCTCCAGTATCTGGCAGCAGTTGTTAGTGTGCTCAAGGGGTGGAAAGATATTCAAACTTTCATCCTTGGTTAAAAATAGGTTGGCCCTCACAAAAAAGAAGGCCCTGCTAATAATCACAGCTCTGTACTGGCTGTCTGAAGCATCTGGTCTGAGAATGTGTCATTTTTTAGGAGGGGCCTGGGAAACTGTAGACACCATGCTTGCTGCCCAGAATAAGAACCATGGGAATGATTGAAGGGGTCTTTTTTTGTGTGTGTGGGCCGCTGAACTAGAACTAGCCTGTCTGCAGGATTGGACGGCCTTCCTTGCTGCCTCCCGGCTGCCAAGTCAGGCATAACTCACTTAATGGCTGGTTTGCCAGAAACAGATGATTTTATGGTAACACATAAATGGCTGGGGACACAATGAGGTCAGGGAATCATGGACATGGGAGAGATGTCAACTCTTGAAGGTCAAACAGAAATCTCATATTGACAAGAGAGAGTTTGAGCTGCTTGTGGCACTTGTATGCAGATAAATTAAATATTGGAACATTAGATTTGGGCTATTATTCTAGATATGTGCTTTAAACCTGAGGCTCACTTGATCATTACATGTCGGGACTTATTCCCTTATGATTGAGAAGATCCATACCATTGGCATGTGCATAGGTGTGGTAAATGGAGCTGCTAGCCATTCAGGAAGTAGTCCTGCATATAACCCACTGAAACATTGCCTCACAACAGTATGCATTTTAGATTAAACATTATGGAGCTGCAGAAGAGCTGATTGGTGGATTTTGTTACAGTATAAGAAAGGCGAGCTGTTGCCCTCATTTCCAGTGCTTATGCTAATCTAAGCTTATTGGAGTCTGGCCCGAGACAAAATGACATTAAATAATAAAATAATTAATTCACAATAGCCACATTTCAGCTGAATACTTGGGACAAAAATGCTGATATTAAAGATCAGCCTTAGGTAAGAACATAATTACCCATCTTATGAGTAATTAAAATATTTATGTGCCCACCAACATCTACCTGGCAAGCTTAGTCTTGATTTGATTTAGTAACAAAAAATTCTAGTAGAAAAAAGGAAGTAATTTTTTATTTTTTATTTTTTTGGTGTGTATTAAAGTAGAATGTACTGCCAAATAAATATGTGTCATCTTTACTGACTAATTCCAAATAAACCACTTTGTATGTATCTGTCTCTGTTTAGTTTATATATTATATGGACCTGCCAAGCAAAGTGTCAGAATGCTCAAGTATTATTACCACTATTTTTAATTTATGGAAATGTAACAGGTGTACTGTGAATTACCTTTTCTTGAGGAAGCAAAGTTGCTGCTGTCATTAACCTGGCTAACAATTAGCTTTTAAAACAGAGAGAGGTGTTCATGGGAGACAAACTGGTTAATGAGTTGTCAGACCAACACTTGGCTTGAATAGCCTCCAGAACTAAACCTAGGAGAGATGAGAACCATTGTAGCAGAAAACATTGCAAATTGTCTAAATAGAACATCCGTGCTTTTCAACTTGCATAACCTGTTGTGGTTTTATTTATTTATATTTGTGATGTTGCAGTTTTAAAACAAGGTGAAGTTCAACTTCTGTTGTTCTGAAAATAACTATTACAGAAACGCTAGGTGTTAAATTTTACCATTAATCTACAAGCTAACATGAATAATTCAATAACAAATCCATTTTATTGCGTGAATAAGCCAAAGTTTTTCAGTAGTGTTGCAGTTTTAATCAGTCCAAATTTCTGTTTAAACAGATATATTACTTGTTTATTATTGTAATTGTATACTGCTTACCCCATTACTTGTGTTTAATACACAAGGTGTAAACAGTTTCTATAGTTTTCTCTAAATCTAACATCTTATATTTAAAAGAAACTTTGCAAATGTTTGCCAATAGTTGTATCCAATATAAACCTGGCTTGTTGTTACACTAATCAGTTATGATCTGTTATGAATTTTCTATTTTTCTCTCTCATTATGCAGTATGGCCACAATGAGCAAATGACAAACTGTGAATGAAGCACTTGATTTATTTTTGGATTATGGCCCTGCTGAGCATAAGATTATCACATATGAACAGAGGATGATAACAAAACTTTTGTGTCAGTAAGTTGTGAAGAATTAACAAAGACATATGAAGTCTCTGTCACATAGTGAAACTTATGACTTTTGACACCCACTGACCCACAAAAACACAAGCATATCTAGAGCTGCTGGAAAAAAAAGTTTAACATACAACTGTATCGGACACATATGGCATAACAGGGTAAGCGGTGCTTTTGGTGTTATTTTGTAACAGTTTTGGAGAGCACAAACGCTTGGATAAAAGGACGTGTTCATGTCTCAGTTCTGGCTGCAGACATGACAAAAATGTCTGTATAATGATTGACAGAGTGAAAAGTTTAAGACCAGTAACACTTTTAATAAAGAATAACTGAAGTAGGACAAATATTATTTGATTTTGGAAGAAGTAATGGTAATACAGAAAACAGTTTAAAAAAATATCAAAATATGCATAATACATCTTAATGGAAGAAATATGAATGTAAAATCAGCTCATGTTTTAGTCTAGTTTTTGTCCTGAGATTCGAGTTTTGTCATTGATCATGTGCATCAGTCCCACCTGACCCTTTTTTCCAATAAAAATAAATCACATATAAAGTCTAAATGTGTTACTCCATAGTTGGTGTATAACCACAAATAGAGAATTCACTGAAGGTGAATCAAATATTGAACAGTGACTCTAACATCAACACAATTTTTTTTCAGGACATTATTTTGTTTTCCACCACAAAATGTACTAATAAGAACGAAATGTAAATTGTTTAAGAAATTTCGGATTAACCTACAGAGGAATAACAATGACTGGTTAATTAATTAATCAAAATTTTTACAGCTTTTGTTGAGTTAGGTTTGTAAATCTTTCCTTATTTTAATTTATTTTACCTCTAATAGTTCTGTGGAGGTGAGAAAGATTGTGGTACATTGAAAGAGCTCCCTATGTGTGTTTGTAATGTGCGTGTATCCACTTACTACTAATAAAGCTCCATTACTCCTGCGTTTTAAGGCATTAGAGATGTCAACATTGTTAAGGCGTGTGTATTGTTTTCTCAGTCAAGGAAAATTAGAAAATGAATTCCTCTGGGCTGAAGTGGAGTGTGTTCACAAGAGGGGGTAAGTGAGGGCGGTGCTCATGTGTGGGGGTCAGAGGGTGGGTGTCTGTTTTGAGGGGAGGTGGTTGTGCTGCTAGGAAGGGGATGCCAAATTGTGCTCAGTCACTGGCAGATCATTTGCACTGAGACAGCTGAATTGTGGGAAAAGAGGAAGTATGGTGGCTCTGCCATTTGTTTTACTTGTTTTAGCCTCTTACCCAGACATGCTAAGTATATTCTAGGATAAACTCACCCTTTTCTATTAGATTTAATATTAATCTTATTAGACAAAACTATTTCTGGAAACTGTGGCTTCATCAAACTGCAGCCCACAACATTTTCACAGGATATTGCAGTGCATGGATAAAATGAACATGCACATTAATTTAGTGGTAGCTTCAAATTTTTGTCCTTGCAAAAATGGTCCATTAACTAAACCACATTATGTTCATTATGTGTTCGTATAGTGGTACTTATTGACTGTATACAAAGAAACTTCTCTCTCTCTCTCTCTCTCTCTCTCTTTGCATCCCCTCCTTTCTCCTTCCCTGGCAAGGAAATGGCAGCTCAAGCACAGTTGAGAGCAGTTATGGCATTAGGACAACAGAGGTGTGGCTGGCTTTAAATGAGGGGACTAATTGTAGTGCAATGAGGGCCAGGAACCAGCAGTGGCACATGGGAGGTGGCCCCTGAGCAAGCTCAGCAGGGTCAACCCGGCCTCCCCACCATGTGAACAGGAAAGGTGTGTGAACTTTTGCCTTGCCTCGCTCAGTCCATCATCCAGCAAATGGAGCACATCAGCCACACTGCAGGAGAGAGGCTGGCTGGGGTGGGAGTAGGTGAACACCTCACACAGACTCCCTTTGTGCTATGGGCAAGAGTTCGCATTACTGTGAGGGGCAGCTGCGGACTGCAGTTAGGGACATGGGCGGGATATTGTGGAGCAATGCAAGGAGGGGACCATACTGCTGGAACAATTACCACTTCGTCATTATGATGCTCAGATTATCTTCTGTCTTTTCATTTTATGTTTATGGTGAAACCTGATCTAATCAGATCTGTGCCTTTAATTAAAACCACCTCATCTGATACATGCAAAACAACCAGACCAAGCATTAAAACTCTGTGTAAATTCTTGGGGTTTCTACCTAAAACTAGTTCAAATACTTGTCTAAAAGAGTTCTAACTTTTGTTGCATGTGGATTCAAATCAAGTGCTAAGATGGATTATAAGAGTGTGTATGTTTATGTATAACTTCTCAGATTTGCTGATAAGATGTAGCCCGGCAAAAAAATAATTTAATATTTACACTGTTAGATGTCTCAAATAGCACCCTTCTTAAAACCACTGCAACTTTTAAAAGTTTGACTGTCAAACAGAGGTATCTTACTATAATACATGAAATCCCTATCTGTCAGTCTGTCTGTTTATGTTTTTCTTTGTTTCGTTCACTCCTCCTAGACCATCAGGAGTTCAGCAACCAAGCTTGGAACACAGGTACATCTGAGGCCTCTGAAGGTTTTATATCTATATCAGATGTTATGACACTATCATGGTGCCTAGCAACCACCTTGTGATGGGCTAAAATTACTCGTTTTAGCATTAATGCACCATCCTATTGTTTTAATTTCAAAACATTAACATCTAAATTATATCCATAAAAGCTGAATTATGCTTTATGTATTATGACACCATCACGTTCCCTGGCAACTACCTAGCAACAGGCTAAAATGACCTGTTTTTAGCCTTTATGCACCTATAGCAACTTATGAAAGTATCCTATCGTTTCACAACAGTAACATCTCATTTACAGCCACAAAAGAATTATACATGCCTAGCAACCACATAGCAACGAGCTACAGTGACCCATATACACAAGCATATACACAATACCGACCACTCATATTAATTTACTTTTCTTAATGTAATTAAGTATATCAGTTCGCCAACAGCACAAACAATACTGCAGCACGGTCATGCACTAGTAACAAATAATGTGAATCATGGCATGTTTGATGTAGTTGTTCAACAAAAGGAACAATCTGCAAATGCTGGCTCGCACAGCATAGTTCACTGGCACACCTTAATGGAACATGGTCATGGCAAATGTTATTAGTTGCCTTTCCAGCCACGACTGGTGAGTAAATCCTCTTTTATGGACTGTTAACTTGTAGTCATCTATTGTCAAAGTACTAGTAAAGTATGCAATACACCCTGTTTGGTTTACAATGCCAATACCTCCTTCACTCAACCCATGTCTTTTGGACATTGCCACAAGAATCTGAATTTGTTAGACGTGCATCTGTGAGCAGATTTTTAGACTGTCAGACATCAAAATTATGTTGAAGTTTGTATTATTTGTACACTAAAGCCATGTTTACACTGCATCTCTGGAAAGTATCTGGAGAATCAGTTCATGGTTTTGTCCAAAGTTACTTTTTCTCACATGTAGCACACAATTGGAGCTTGCCTGCATCAGACATGTTCTCACCACTGTCAAAACATTCTTTAGTTTAGGCGAGGGGTAGTGCCTTGGTAGAGCATGCAGAGCATAAAACACATAACTCTGCTTTGTTTACTGTGAATTTATGAAACAACTGCATCTGTACTATTACATTGGCTCAGTGTGACCTTACATGGCCTTTGTATTAGGGAGCTGGCATGGTAAAACTGATCTAATGTAAGATTCATCTGATTTGGACATTGAAGTTCTCACATATATCTCTGCCAGGTACTATCTGAAAAATTTCAGGGCGAATAGCACTTCAGTGATGAAGAAGACATCTTGTCCAATAAAAATATTTGCATATTTATAGATTCATGCACATGCCAATACACATGTCATTATATTCAGAACTTCAAGTGTCTGAACATGCCTGGACGGGCTCTTTATTCAGCCATTTAATGCATATTAGAGTCTGCTGATTTTTATTTGGTGGTTCCAATAACAGTTTGACTACAAGAAACCAAAAGAAAGCGTACATTGGGTTTGTTTCTGTGTCTCTCTCACTATGTTACTCTATCACATGTTTGCAGTTAAAAGGTACGATTTGATCTTTGCTTCTGCTTTTATTCACAGCTTTTATTCACTACCGCTGGCACCACTTCCATACACACATATGCCCTTAAACGCACAATCAGATAACACTACAACCAATATTAGTATCACAGTAGCTGACTCTGTTCTGAGGTTTAAGTAAATATAGCTGTCCAGGCTGCTCTGCTTCCTCTGAGTGGAAGTTCATTTAGACATTTAGAGGAACAATTTTAAAACTGAATATTTAAAATATATTCATAATTCAGGAACTGCTGACAAGATATTTCAGCAAATTTCCTCTAAGATGTCTGTAACAGCAAACACTATTAGAGTTCAAATGTTAGCATTGTACCACATTTGCATTCCTATTTTTTGCTTATATGTTATGCTGATGTTTGTAGATTTCTTAAAGAGCAAGGTGTTAAACTTGAAAAAAGACCATCTGCAACCTCAAATGATTCTTCTGTTCTATGTAGATCCCCTGCTGATAATCTATTTATCACATTGCTTCCCACCAATATACCATACAGCCCTGCGTTTTAATAGAATCAGGGATAACTAACCTTTTAATATGGTCTTTATTAGCCAAGTCTCTTATTCAAAAAGTAAAGGCAATAACAACTGATTGTGAAATTAATTTGTGTAATCTAATTAAGATGTCACTGAATAGTTAGAATATTGGAGGGAGAAAAGCCACAGATTTTGTCAAACTTTACAATTGATTTAATTAACTGCAAATCTCTTGCTGTGACCCCTGTAATCCTGTTTTTTTGCCTTTTTTCACCCGCTAAAAATTAAAGTTTAACTATAAATAGAGGTGGATAATGCAGTTGACCCGAGGGGTTAATTCTCAGGCTTTTGGATGCTTTCATCCCCTAGAGGCCCTCGGTCTATGCTCTCCTCAGGTTACATTACCATGAACTCAAGAACCACCACAAGGAAATGAGTTCATATGAAGAAATGAAGCCAGGATTTGGTCTGCTTGGGTACCTTACCAGGCGCTCCTAAGACGAGAGGCCAGAATAGGCTGTACCTAAGTCCTGGTTAATGCCCCTACTGCATGCTGCGTCATGAGGTCAAAGGGAATTCAGACAAAAAGAAAAGCTGGGGAATAAAAGGAGTGAATCACTGATGAGACCATAACACACAGGATCACTTTGTTAGAACATATAGTAGCTTTCTTCTTTCAACACCTGTCAGAAAGACAGACAAACACCCGTGTGAGATGGAGAAACTTAAATGAAATATCTCAATTAATACCAGATGAAAGTTCTTGGTGAGTTCAGCCAGTGTGAGCAGCCTCTGTGGATACCGCACAGCCAGCAGCATTGCTGACTAATTGCTCCTTTACATAATCTTAAAATGTTTTTACATAATCTCTGATAGTGTTTACACATGAAAACTCCTCAGGATTAGCGTTATAAAGGACTTCACAGTGCCAGGATAAATATACATCTTGTGCAAGCGAGCCAACCATTTTAGCATTTATCTTTCTCCATTTGTTCACCTAATCAAAATAGAGTTGGATAAATCGCTATATATGGTCTGAGTATACATACAGAAGTTAAACAGCGGATGACATGTCACTCCGTCCGCACCTTTATTTGCAGTATTTATTTGACCATGTTAGTGACACATAGAACCTGAGGCCATTGGATTTATGTCACACCAATATGATAAATGCATCACGCTACAACACATTCACACACCACAAGCTACACAGAGTCACAGTGTACAAACAAACACACGTGTGTGCACAGCTACAGTCAACCCAAATTTAAGAAACCAAACTGATTGCCTGAGCAGCTGAGGTCTGGAAGCTCAATTCAAAGTGCTACTGTTGGACCTCCTGGAGTGCTGAGGTCTGGGAAAAATGGCCACTGAAGATTTGTTACTGGGGGCATCGAGTGACACAAGACATTGCAACTTAATGGCACGTGCACTTTTTTATTGAGTACATAATTTTCTAACAAGCTGGAAAAAAACCTGTTATTTCCCTTATATTTAAAATGTAGATCCAAGACATGTGTTTTACACATGTCAACTTTATAGTCATTTCAGAACAGAGAAAGGAAAATAAATTTTAATACCAAAAAAAAACTTGAAAGGAAAAAAGTAAAAGCAAAAAGAGAGATCAAATAAAGCATACAAACAAAACAAACAATGTGTTTTCTTGATTCCATTTTTTTTAAGAATTGCTCCAACCCATATGAAAGGTTTTTTTGAAATGTCTGTAATACTGCTGGTCAGTTTTTAAAGAGCGATTTTCAGATTTTTTTCTTATTTGATGGCTGTGCTTCCATTCATTTCTGCTTGATATTTAGAAATTCGCGATCATTATAGAGACAGGTTATCTGTTACATCAAGTATGTGATAACACAGGGTTTAAAGAGTTTAAACCCTGCCTGCCTGGGCAGTATGAAAGCCTGCCTGCCTGGACAGTCTGCCTGGACAGTATGAAAGCTGTATGTAACAATTAACACTTTTTGCAATAATTAGCTAGATTCATAATTTGATTAGGAGATTTTGTTGTAAATGGTTGTGTGTTTTATGTGCTAGCCCTGTGATTAACCTGTTCAGGTCACATTGCTGTGCACCCAATGTCACCTGGGATATTCTCTGGGATATTCTAGTGATGGCACTACTGTCTAAAAGACAAGCGGGTATATTTGATGGACAGATAGATAAAACATTCAAGCCTTGTTGTTATACTTCTTACAGTTGTATCACTGTACTGTGGTAAGGGGGAATTAAAGAAGATGGAAGATTTCTTCATCTCTTGGGTGTGTATATGAGTGGTTGTACGTGTGTTTGTGTGCATAGTTGCAAATAGCTATACACAGATCTCAAGCAGCATTGTGATGCACAGTTGAGACAGTCCAGGCCTTGCTGTTAATGCACTGCTAACCGCATTATAAATGGCCACAACTGCTCAGGCACTCAGTTACAATGACTTATCACACTTCAGACACCTTATGCACAAAGCCAAATTCTTATGCCATTGCAGGACATCCTATATGAGCAGCTCACAGTGTGCAGAACTGTCTTGAATCATTCTTGGTCCAACTGCAAATGCCCCCAAAGCCCCCCCACTGCCTCAGAACCCCAAAACCCCCAATGCATGCATTAATCTTGTACACCCGGGAGGGAAAAATCCAGCAGCTGCCAATGTAGTCCCACCCAGCAAGCTGTGTCCCAGGAGTTCTACTAATTCCAAGGTCATGTGGATACCACCGCCCCTTTCCTCTTACATCGTCTGCTTACCTCAGCTGGAAGGGAAGGAGAGGAAGTGAGACAGCAAACGGCAGAAGAGCACAGAGAATGCAAGGCCTTCAAAAGTAGCACTGCCACATAGAGCTCCTTGGCTGTCAAGTGAGAAGTTCCCTCATGCAACAGATCCGAGAGCACAGATAACTGGGGTGTGACAGGGCATGTATTTCTGGATGAGGGAGGACAGGGGAGGCCCAATGCTGTCTTCGGAGTTTTCTCCATATTCAGTGATTGAATATTTCATTACTGGCGCCCAGACCAGTACCAGACATTCCTAAATCTCTCTCCTCCTCAGTGACCCCTCTCAGGTGGCAGAGGCTATAGATGTGGCTTCTATTAACCCTTGTGTGGTGTTCATGTTTTTGTTACTCGGGCAATGTTTGCTGGTCTGTTGGACCCATTACATTTTGGAAATTTTAAATCAATGCAGCTATAAAAATTTATCTAAAAATACTTAACAGATGTTTACTTTAGGTTATCTTAGTTTCTCTTCTTACTTTATCCCACCTCCACGCAATGCAGAGCACATATATGATTAATATTTGATATTTACTTCTGTTAGAGCCCATTTATGAATGAAAGTGCCATTTGTTTTTTGTCATAAAATGTAATAAATGTCACGGTCCCCTAGCCCTCTCGTGCTGGCTTTCCCTTCTTCCAGTTTCTGTGAGTGTTTGTCTGTGTGTGTGTGTGCATGCATGTGTACGTGTCCGTGCATGCGTGTGCATGTGCATGTGTGCGCGCACGCGTGTGTGTGTGTTTGTTTACTTACACCTTGTTTTCCAAAGGCGGCTCCTTCCCTGTGCTTCTCTCCCCACCTGATGAGCCGCACCTGGCAACTGTTGGTTGATTAACTCACCTGTGGCTTGTGCTGTCATCAACAGCTCCCTTCTTAAGACTGAAGTGTCTTCTCATTCTCCGCCAGATTGTTGTGTCAGTTATGGTAATGTTACTGGCTTTGTGCATTGGCTTTCTGTTTCCTGTTTGTTGCTTACCTGGAATAATTCTCTTTGTCTCTGTGCAGACCACTTTCCATTACGGATGCCTTCCAAGCCTGTATCTGATGCCATGAGTGTTTAGAATGCCCGTGGTGACTCCTGTGAACCCGCCTGTCTCCACCCAGCTCACTAGAACCCATTCAATCCACTTACCTGTTGTCTCATGATGATGCTTACCTTGTGAAATGAACCTTGTGAACTCTGATTCTTCTGTGTCCTGCGAGTGAGTCCTGACAACCTGGTATTGTGACAATAAAAAAATAAAAAATTACCCCTAACCAAGATATAGTTGGAAAAAGACATATTTGCCTTGAACAAATATAAATGAAACATAGTCTCTCCTCACTACTGATGCTTACTTCTTTGAACTTAATTAGAAATTGAACAGATTCTTGTCAGTCTATAGCATAGAGTCTATAGCATAGAGTGTTGCTATGTGTGTTGCATTACATATATTTCTTTCGCTTATGTCTTCCTGTCTGAATTTCTAGATGGCATCTAGGATGAAAAGTTAAAATTTAGATTTGATGTCCTGCACAAAAGTAGCTACCATTTGTGTTGGCCCTGGTTGCACCACATTGGCAACCATGTGGGGTGGCTCATTCTTTGGGCAAGAAGACTATTCAGTCTCACTATTTTTTTGACATCCATATTTTTCCCCTGACCATTTCCTGTGTGTCATTCCCCTTCACATTCTTCCCACCTTCCTGTCTGCACTGTCCTATCTAATAAAGGCAAAAGCACTCATGTTCTGAAAACTCTTTCTCTCCATCATCTACTAATTATTCTCTCTAATCTAAAGGTTCTGAGAAGAGAATCTTTTTTGCCATCTTGATCAATAAGCAGCCACATAGGCAAAGCTATTTATTTGTTGTGTCCCGCGCCCGATATGCAGCTGGAATGTAGTGTGAGAAAATACTGAATGGTTCCCGCAAGACAGAGGATAAAATGTGCGGGAATGCGGGAGCAGACAGGTGTAGGTGCTTGAAATGTAGCAATATTGGAACTAGTACGGGAAGAGCAGGGATACACACACACACACACACACAGAGACTAAAAGCAGACCATTTAGAAGGAGGACAGAGTGAAGGAACACAGCACCTTCACACTTTTATGACACGCAGGGCCACTGGAGCCAACACCACATGTAATTTAAATGTGTAAAAAGTCACTGAAAATGTGTTATTTTATGTGTTCTTCACTGAAAACAAAGTAAAGAGCTTGAGGTTGAAATACTAATAAATTACATAATTTTGCTTTTGGTAAATATTGAAAACGGGTCAATTATGACCCGAAGAACACACACAAGGGTTAATCTGATTCCACTAGAGACACAGAGGTCTGACCAAAATCTGCCTTGCTTTTGCAGATGTCTGAGAAAAAACAGAAAACAAACATGCTATGTTGGTTAAGTATCAACTGTATTATATTGTAATTTTCAGTGTTCTTTCTGAACAGCTGTGTTAGATGCTATCCAGTTAGGATGCTAACATTTAGAAATGTTTATATAACAAATATGTACTAAATTATAACACACAATAGTAGAAATAATACACATCTAGCACAGGGAATGGATTCAGAGAGACAGATTATGTGGAAACTTTTGCCTAAATTACATAATAACAGATACAAATATTTTCACTGTCCTATTATTTTATGCTGTATTTATGCATAACACATATTTCTTAGTTCACTTGAATCCAAAACAAAGTTTTTTCTGCTTCTTGCATGAATTTGAGCCATTGATTTTTATTGACCACTGACGGCTACTGTACAATTAATTACTTGCAGAAATTTTTAGGTGCATCTAGCAACATTTATATTACCAACAATATCTGCATGGAGAATGTAGGCTATATGTGACAACCGCTGTGTGTTTTACATAGCTCAAAACTTACCTTACTCATCTCAATATTTGACATTTAGTCTGAACACACTTAAAGGTTTACAGTGAAACATGTAAAACGTAAGTGTAAAACTGAGTGAAAATAAAAAAAAAGACATTATGTTTACAAAAAGTTTATTTTACCTACTGTAAGTCAAAAGAAGATATTTAAAACAAGAAAATAAATGTTTTATTTTGATAATAGCATTTGTTTTTCTTTTAGAACCAACTCTTATAACTCTATGCTTACATGTTGCCATGACTCACATACTTTGTTCTGCCTGAGTGAAGTCTTTTAGCCCTGTTTTCTCAACACTTCTTTTCAGTGTAGGAAATGTGTTGAAAGGATGTCTTCTTTGTCTTGGTTATAAGTGAGATACTCGCAGTAATAAATAACTCTTTCTGTCAGCAGGATGAACTTTCTTGGCGACCTGGGATGTGCAGCGAAAAGTCAGACTTTGGACAGAGGTCTTCGACTCCTTGTTTGCAGAGTAGCCTGCAATTTTGACACAGTACAATATAGCATTCCAAAAAAACTGAATTACATCAAACTTATCACCTGTTTTAAGTCATGCATAGAGAAAGAGTGTGCTTAACATGTACTGTGGCTAAGCTTTTGTTTTTGCAAGTAATCAAGTACTTTTTTTGTCCATTTGCCAACCCTATGTTTAATTCTAATTCAATCAGCAGGTCCATATGTTGCAGCTTTTTTCTCTTTCAAGAATGGGGCCTATGAGGCTGTTTCATTAATCATGCCTTTAAGTCAGCTCTCCCACCACTGTCCAGCAGACCTATTAGCTGAATCTGAGATGTGGTAGTCATAAATCGTGTTGGGGGTAGGCAATGGTATGTGACAGCCATGGGAGGAATTATAAGCTAGGTGATCCTATTGTTAAAAGAGAGCATGGTTACCTACAAGAGAGGGATGCAGAGGCTAGAAGAGAAATGTTAGGTGTAAACAGACCTCAGTTCCCAATCCTCAGCACAGGTTAGTTACTAGTGGGACACTGACAGTGGGAGATGAATGAGAGGGAATTATCTACTCAGTCGGCCAGATAATTGCTCCATTTGGCCCTGAGTTAGAGAATAGCTTCTAATTAGCTCCCTGCAGTCCCCTAGACCTTCACTCCTCCCCCAAAAGTAAACACTCTCACACATGTTGGATGTTTAACCAACTGGGTCACTTTGATGAAACCTACAAAGATGCAGCCTTCTCAGCCACTTGGCAATACGTCAGATTTAAATGATTTTCCACTTAAAAAAAAAAAAGTAAGGTTTGTTGTTACTTAAACCTGATTACCAGTTTGGTGCAGGTTGACTTCCACAATAACAGCATCCCATATGAGTGAATGGTTTGCAGCTCTGCAATATTATCTGCATAGTTTATATACATCATTTCTTCAGGGGTTAATAAAGTATTCTGATTCTGATTTTGATTGATAGTTGTCATAGAGGTTTGGTTTTTTTTCAGCTAAGGTGTCAACTGATATCAACTCAAGGCAATGCTTTCTTTTCTTTAACTAGTTGTAAAAGGACTAGTTTAGGGAAATACTCTGATTTTTGGTGCAAAGACAGTTGATTTCACTTACATAGAAAGCTACTTTAAGCTGCTCCCTTATTCACAAGGGGTTGCCACAGTGGGTACCTCTGCATATTTGAGTTGGCAGATTTTTTTTTATTTTATTTTTTTTTACACCAGATGCCCTTCCTGATGCAATCCCCAAGGGAGTCTTCTACTAGGATAAAAACTGTGTATCAATTGTGTAAACCACCACACTATGGATTCCATTTATATCTTTATGGTAGCTGTAAAAAAAAAAAAAAAAAAAAATCTTCATTTAA
>VUQS01008009.1:6404-24551 GCA_015108495.1 Heterochromis multidens
GAAAGGGAGAAAAAAAAAAAAAAAAAAAAAAAAAAAAAAAAATCATTACTTGTACTGCATTCTTGTAATCTAAACACTCACCAAAAACAATGAATGAGTGACGTTGTGTCCCAAATCACAGCTGTAGAAGCACTTCTGACACAAGGTTGATTAATTCTTAAAGCGTATTAGGAAACATGACTGACTCAGCGTCCCGAAGGCAATTAAGAACTGATTAGAGTTCACTTATCAGACATTTCTCAAATGCAAAGCTATACTCTGGAGGCAAAAATACCCATTTGTTGTTTTAAACCTCAATTGGCAGGGTCAAACAATTGTAGCTTTTCTAGATAACATTTAAATCAGTCACAGTGGAAAAGGCAAGACATAAGCTAAATCCTAGTACACTACTAGTAAACTGCAATGTATTCTTGTTAAATTAGCCTTACTGATTTCCCAGGTTCCAACTAACCTGTAGCCTTCTACTGTAAGAACACAGCTGCTATCACTTAAACTAAATAGATGCTGTGTAAGTCTCTTTTTGATACACACACTGGCAATTAGGTTCCCAGAACCAGACAGATTCTTAGTTTCATTTACTGGGAACTTAACAACTCGACATACCAGTATACTATTATAAACAACATCCAAATTAGTTCTCCTGTCACTTGGCTCATGAAGGCACCAGCTTAAAGCTATAGTTGCTTCATGGGCCCTGCATGGCTGCTTAGTGGAACATCAAGTTCCAAGTTAACTAGTTTTTAATCCTGTACTAATTTCAGTACCCAAACACGAGACATAAAAGTCCAGAGGCGTATTCAACATAGCCAGGCTTTCTTTGCGTTAGCTGGCTCGACAAAACCCAAAACCCCCAATAAGAGAGAACCACCTTTTCGTGCTCATTATCAACTTTCTTGTTAATCAAAGCCACCTGCTTTAAGCTTTGTGTGCTCACATATAAAAAAAGGAATGTTGTTCTGTCATTTTATTTCAAAACAGAGTGATCAGAAAAAATAATAATAAAGCAACAAAACACATGCAGTTTGTGCAACTATAGCAGCACGGATCTGTTTAATGGTATTCCTCAACTACAGCTCAAAATTTTGGATCACCTTTATGATGCTGAAAACTCGGACTTTAGGTTCAAAATAACTTGCTAACCCATTGATCTTGGTTTCCAGTATAGCACTCAAATAAAAATACAACAATCCACAACTTTAGGTGTTAAGTAGTGGGTTAGTCAGCAAAAAATGCCATCAAGGAACAGCCAAAAGGTAAAGCACATAAGTAGCCAAAAAGATCATTCACAAGGAGAGCTAACCACAAAAATGAAGAAAAAAGAAAATGAATATAAACAACAAAAGAACATGGCTGACTGCTTGATTACAGGAAGTAAAAGACAATCTGGATCTGAATAAAGAAAAGCTGGGGGCTACTTATGAGTGAGTGATTAGCTGATTGAGCACAGCTGTGTCATATAATTGACAGGAAACAGAACAAAGGGCAGAAGTATGACAAACTAAAATGCAAGACAAACAAGAAAGTAAAACCAAAAATGACAGCAAAAGAGAGTCAGAACCGTGACTCCTGAGAATGAGTAAAGTCTCTTTTTATCTCATATTATCAGCTGTCAGAGGTTTGCACATCGAGAAGCTCCTCTTCTTTGATTGCCAAACCAGAGATTTAAAAGCCTCAGGTCACTGAGTCTATAAATAAGATTATTTAAAAGGTAAAATAGATATTAGACTTTGTAAAAACCAAGCATCCATACTAAATTAAGGGGCATCAACACATGAAGTTGTAGAAATGTAATCAAAAGGTCTTTGCTGGCTCTGTAATGATTCTGTACCTTGTGCTACTTCAAAGGAACCTCACAGCCTACTGTAAACAAAGCTGCTTTTGATTATGAATATGCTGACAGTTCAGTGCCATCCTGAATGTTTATCATCAACTGGTATTTATATTTATTTATGTACTTATTTATAGAACTGTGACTGAAGTTCATTGATGTAAGAATACAATAACCTAAATAACCATATTGTCAATATGATCCACTTAAAATAAATTGTCCCACTTATTAAACATCACACCTGTCATAGTAAACTGCTTTGTTAGCTTGAGCTACTTATCACTAATCACCGTCAGCAGACATTACCTTTTCGCCACACACAGATTAACTAGCTGGAGAGCAAATACCAGTTAATTAGTCTACAACAATGAACAAGCAATAGTCGTTTTAAAGAAGGTGACACAGGCATGGTGACTAACAGATTCAGGAATTTTGCCACTGAAGCGGCTATCAAATCATCAGTGCTGCAAAAAAAAAAGGAAAAAAAAAAACATGCAGTTGCTGCAATTACTAATCCACCACTTCTCAGCTGTATGATCGCGGGCTACATTATTACTCACACAGTCTGCACGTTATAATGTCAAATTGCCTACACATTTTTCTTCACTGTGAAACCACTGATGCTGATGAGCTCAGCAGCAGCAGCACCAAAACTGGAGCAGCTCTAACAGATATGTATTTTTCTCTTCATCATGCTTACCGATGAGATCAGAGGAGCAATTTTCTGATTTTTTTTTTAAGTATTTAGAAAATAACTGCCTCCTACAAGAGACTCCAGTGTGATAGAAGTTACATATTTCTCACCCAGTTCTATTTTCTGCTACTGGAAGTATGACATACACCCCACTTTTTCAAATAGAGAGAGTTACATCCATATTACTCACAGGCTTAGATAATTTGTCAACTCTAAAGATTTTTTTTTTTTTTTTTTAAGAAGAGTTATGAGCTTTGCTTCAAGTCTGTGCCAGCCCTATTTCTACAGTATGCTGAGAACCAAGGTGGTGTAAAGAAGTGAGTAGAAATGGTATACTTTTAATGACTTCTTGAATTTCTATCTCTGGCTCATTTACATAAAAGGTGCCATGCTGCTCTAATTTATATTCTTATATTAACTATCAATCAAATCACAATATTTGCCATTCCTCACGGTGACAAACCCACAGAGAATGAACGCCACAGTACCACTCATTGCGGTTTTTAGCTCCTTTGTTTTGGTTTTACAATTCACAAATTTCTGGTTCAGTCTTGCTGCTTTTATTAAACTCATTTTCCACCACAGCAGGCAGCCATGAAAAGAGTTCCATTAAACCTATTATACATCACCTGCCCAGCACCAAACAGCAGACACAAAGTCAGACTGGCAGTGCAAGCAAACTTGGTGGAGGTTTTAGGAGCTAATGGACCTGATATTTCCCAGCTCCTTGAGACATAAAGTGGAGTAAGTATGGGATCGACATTCCTCAGGTGGAAAAAAAAAAAAAAGTACAAAATAATATTTAATGAAGCTTTAGTTTCAATACATTCATGTTGTTGCTTGAAACTGCATGCTCAATTATTTATCAAAGTAAATATTGAAAAACTAATCTGCCAAGCCTATAATGTAATTTTCATAAAGAAAAAGCCCATTAGCAAACAGTTCTTGTCCACTTACAGATTGCATAAGGCATGATCTTTCACCCACTCAGAAGTAAAAGCAAAAATGAACAAATGTGCAAGTTATTAAGTGATCATACATAATCTAATTAAAAGACAGTGTATCCAATAAGTAGGCAAGTAGCTTCAGCCATTACTGAACCATAAATATGCTTTAAGTTAATGGATAGCTTCTTGTTTTTTCAAGTGAATTTTAAAGCAGTCCCATGTAAATATCCATACAATACACTCTTTGCTTTTCTGTAGACCACATTTCACTGTTAAGCTGCAATAAAAGGACTCCACAAAATAGAGGAAATTTGTCCCGATAAAAACGTAGCTTTTGAGGTAATCCACTTGATCCAAGTCAGACTACTGAGGCAACGTTGTAGCTTCCAATAAACAGGACTGTGGAAGTTACAACTTATCACTTACACTAAGGGACTGGGAAGATATTTTAATGGACGGTATATATAGAAGAAATAACTAAAGCAACCAACCAAGCAGGATGCTTTCAATGATCCTTATTTACTAACAGTGTGTATGCACAAATCTGTGCATAAATCCTGCGCACAAATGCTTCAAGCACTAATCAGTGATTTATCATTTTTTTTTGTACTTTACAAACAAGATTAGAGATCCCTCTGACCATGATTATAAACAAATGAAGGCCTGGCTGTCTTTGGAAATTTGAACACAAGTCTTTAATATTACTACTACTACTACTACTATTACTACTATTAATTATTATTACTCCATTTTGTTATTACTTAGTTTCCCAAAACATCATAGGCCACACCATGCTCAGAATTAAAATTTAATAAATAAAAAAAAGCCATTAAATTGCAAGTAAAGAAAACAGAATACTAAATAGCCTACCAACGCTGGAGAATCTGGATTTTTTTTTTAAAAATTAAAAAACAAATGGAAATGTTTCTGGTGTAAACAATATGGAAATATGAAGCCACTGTCTGTGCTTTTTATGCTACTTTTTATGTTTGACATTTTTTTCATGCATATTCCCTTCATGGTGAACCCTGCTGTTGCTTCCTATCCTGTTCAGAGCACTTTTCAACCAACCGCCATACAACCTATGCATGGCATCATCCAAAATCCTTCACTCTGCATAGCCAAATAAACAATAATTCTCTGCAGTGAAACCCCCCTCAGACTACACTGAACAGCTTTTTCTACTTTGGATGACACTGACTCTAACTGGAGGGTATTTCTGGAGGGGAGTTCCTTTTATGGTCACAGAACAGCTCTGAGCACAAAACCCCTACACACCTGCTTGTCCTTTGTCTGACTTGTCTGACAACTTATGAATATTGGAGTTTAAAATGCTTTTTCGATTGGGAGGGAAACCTAAACTAAAGCATAAGGGCGACACTGGATAAAGTTTCCTTTAATATGGGCAAAAAACAGACTTCCAGAATAACAGAGGCCAAAGGGTTAAACAAACAGTAATCCAGAAGCACAGGGAGACAAAACAAGAACATACCACAGGAAGCATAGACAAACGAAGACAAAAAGGGAGACTGGACTATTTATACAAACTGGGCTGATTACAGAACAAGACACAGGTGAAAGTGATCACACACTTTAAAAGGAAGTAAAACTGAAGGTTGGTTTTCTTTTATGCCTTATGCCAAAGTAAAACAGGAATGAAAAAAAAGATAAATTCTAAATTCAGACTCAAGAAGAATCACACTAGACATGACAACAGAGGAAATGGAACAGGCACTAACACAAAGACGAGGAACAGGCAGGGACAACACAGAGAGACTTAAAACTACTGCAAAACATGAACCGTAACACTGACTACAAAACTGACTCTCTGTCTCATAAGGGGATCCAGCGCTGTAACTTGAATCTTCAACTGCTCAAGCTTAATAAATTTTCATAAAATATATAGCTATATGTCTCCTCCTCTTTTTCTTCAGGAAAAAAAGAGCCTAACACTAACCATATGGTAACATCAGGGTCGAAAGACTCAAAATCACATGACCCAAGACTCACATTATACCAGAATGATAAAAGAATCAAAACAGGGATCCAAAGGCTTCACAAACACAAAACTCCCAACTGTAGAACAACAGCAAACAGAAAGCCAAACTCAAATGTTAACTGAGAATACAAAACCACAAAACGCCACAAAACAGTGAGACCACGACAGGGTCAACAACAGCCAAAAGGCTGCCTAGAAATAGGACATGTCTTAGCACCCATTTATTTCACTGAACGGACCCCAGTGTGTACATCACTGTTTAAATTTTGTCTCATGAATGGCTTTTTTTTTTTTAAATCGAGTAGTTTCACAGTTTGTTTTGCCACAACAGCAAGAGGTGAAGGCAGTTGTTTGCAGAAGCCCGACAAGGGGTACCCAATCAGAAGAAAGTTTGCCATTAGGGAGGGGAGCCCTTAAAAAGACAGGAGAGAAATTGGCTTATGGGCCAAAAATAAAAATATGTAAGTGGAAATAAGCATAAGAGAAAACTGTGAACCTCACAAGGTTTCCAGATACAGACTGCACCATACTACCAGGTGTGAAAGGAACAATTTGAACTTGTTTTACTGTTTCCATATAGATCACTAAAAAAGTGAATTTGTTCTTACTTTGGTATTACTAAATATTATTAACTTTTAGTTTCAATTTAAAATACAGAAACTGTCTCCTGGTCTCTTTAGAAGGGTCTGAGGAGGTCAGGAGGCAATTATTACTTGGCTTATTTCTTAAAGTGTTTTTCATCTTCTAAGCCACAGACAGTCCTTGGTTTAGTTCAAATGAAATTAACAGGTTTGGTGATGCAATGTTAGGTAATCTATTTTTACCTGTGGCTCTCGTCCCAGGCTGGCTCCTCCCCCAACAGCAACAACGGGAACCCCTGTCTGGGCAGAGACAAACTCCAGCATCGGGGCCAGAGGAGCGCGGTTCGGCGGTGGCGGTCTCTCTTCCTCAAACACCAAACCCTGGAAGTAAAACAAAGGTTGCACAATGAAACATAGAACATCAGACAGAAGGCATTACATCAGCCTCATTGAGAAGCAATTTCATAATCATCTCACTAGAATTTTATTCATCAAAGCTGCAGCAGTTTTTGGTTTTTTTTGTTTTTTATTGTGGCGTTCCAAACCCTGAGAATAATTTAAAGACTGAACAAGTGAGCAAAAGTTAATAGAACAATAAGTACATTCACATGCTGTTCACAAAAGTCCTGATAACACTTCATTCTAATGAAGACTGTATTTTCTTTTCCAACTAGCAAACTGAATCTCTCCAAAGACTTCTAGAAATTTAATGAAGTCATGAAACATCTATCAGATGTTTTCAAAATGGGCTTTGCTTCTCTGCTTGGCAATCAGTGTTCAGAGATAAAATCAGAGTTAAATCCCTGCAGTGGACTGGCATCCTGTCAGGACAATAGGGTGTGTTGTACCTGTGCTGCTTAAGCTGCTTCACACCACAGAAACAACAGATAAGCTCTCGGCTTATAGGCCACCTCAGCTCCTGAAGGGCTTGCTAACAGGTGTGGCTGTTGCATGCATCCTGAACTATTTCCGCAAAAAAATCTCTCTATTTTTTTTTAAATGTGTCTTGTTAACAGGTTTTTCTGTGATTACTTTTCGAGAAAACCCTGTCACATGTTAATAAAATCATGAAAAATGCATGAACTTCTAGGGAGGCTATTACTTTACGTAATAATATGAGGTGGATCTATTGTGATTTGAGGTTGGCTTAATGACTTAATGCCTGTTTTCTTGTAGCGATTCAGGGGAATAAATTGAAGTTAAGTGTAGATGACAGCTCAATTCTCAAAGGGAAGCATTTGATATGCAAATGGCTTATAAACAGGACCTGGAGATAAGGTGGCAAGTGTTACTTAAGAGTTAATATCATACTTGATCGAAGACATTCATAACAAGACCCTTCACTCTTCTAACATGAAAACAAATAGAGAGAGAGACAGCCAGACACAGATTGGATACATGCATAATGTAATTTTCTATTGATGAATGGATGGATTGGCTGAGTAAATAAATCAGCAGTATAGTATGCAGCATGTTTATTACCTCTCTGTATGGTCACAAGCAGCTCTCAAGTTGCAAACTCAGATCTGCTCCCATCCACAAGAGTCATACTATGAATGAATGAGTGAATAGATGAACAGTGAACATGGATGAATAAAATAAATCACAACTGAGAGCACAAAACACCAAACCATGGCACTGTCCTAATGACCTAATAGAGTTAATGCATTTCTCAACTAGAAACCTCTATGATACTTCATAGTAAGGGTACCTGAATTCTCACAAAGTCATACATGGCTCCATGCATGAAAAAGCATTAATCGATTCATTTAAAGCCACATGAACTATCAGGAATATACATGAATGAAAAGTATCTCACGCATGCTTTCCAACAAAGTCAATCTGACAGTCATGGCGCTTAATATTGAGACCAGCCAACTGTGCAGATGTGAGTAATAATGCAGGATTTGTAGTTCTTTTTTCATTCTTCTTCTGTAACACCTTTTGTCAGAGTGCTTCACTGTGACCAACTGGTAATTTCAATTAAATGAATCCTCATTAAATCTAATAGTTATAATTATGAAAGCTTCAGTGATACAGAATCCTTTGTACATCATACAGATGGTTATCATATTACTGAAGAGCCATTCTAAAACCGATTAAGGGTACTCAGATTACATTCAGTCTTAGCCAAACACATTGTGTACATTCTTAATCTTCCTTCTTTATAAAATAGTTTCAAAGTCGATTTTTTTAACATCTTGAAAACCAGTATTGTTTACATCAGTATTTCTAAACATGTTCTCTTATTGCATTTCTTAGCACTTTGCTGCAGTCTCCCATCTGTATGTGTATCATTGCTCGCTCTCTCTCTGTGTCGTGAATTAAATAAAATGTCTCCAAAAAAATTATTTATAGCACTACTAGGAAACAAAAAGTCATGTACATCATCATTTATAGAATGTACTGTATAAGAATAGGCATTGCCACATTGGATTTGGGCGGTCACCCATTATCACACTCTGACTTGACCTGGTCACAATTCATCATTATTATTTTTTCCAATTTTGGGACTGTTAATAATTTGCTGAAAGATTCTGAAAACTATCAGACAGTTTCTCTCTTAAAGTCTTTCTGAACGTTGCAGTTTGGTCATGCTAAGTAGGTTTGTGTACATATTAGTCTACCTGCAGTGGTGTTGTGGCCAGCAGCTCACACAGCTGCAGCAGCAGGGTGCCAGGACTGCTCTCATTCACAGCCAGGTAGATGACGTTGGCCTGACCCGAGGGCGTCATCACCGTCTCCCCCACCAGCGCCGCCAGTGATAGATGTGACGAGGAAGAAAACGAAGCCATCTCGGCCACTCCTGCTAATGAAGCTGTATCCGTTACCCCCTTTCCTCCTCCTCCTCCTCCTCCTCCTCCTCCTCCCGGACCGTTTCCCAGACTGGGCCCCGGCTCACCGACCCCCGCGCCTCCCACCACCGCCGTCTCCGGGAGCAGGGAGGAGCCCGAGTGGACCACGGCGATGTTGACACCACCTGAGTCCCTCTCTCTCTCCCGGGGCCGGAGAAGCAGGGGGGGCGAGGGGCGTGCGGGCCCCGTGCAGGCCAGGATAGCCAATAGAAGTGAGAGGGCGGGCCTTGGGGCCACCATGGGGTAAAAGGGGGGCCAGTTGCAGTCGGATGGAGTTTGGCAGGTGTGGCCAGGTGGGGTTTAGGGATTTTGGGGTAGTGGGTGATATCGCTAGGGAAAGAGGGGAGGAGGAGAGGAGGGAGGGTGGTGAGGGGGTCGGTGGTTCACAGTGCTTCACCTGATGAGGAGAAGAGACCCTGGAGAGGAAACACAGAGAAGAGCGAGTTTGAATTAAGAACTGCAACTGACTTGCTGTCATACATCTTCTCTAACAATAACATGAATTTCAAATAGTCACTTATTTTTCTTTGTTATATATCAAGTATGCATTTATGCATTATCTCAAGTGGGATGGCTGATTTATGTAGGCGTTGTGAAATAGTTATTCTCCAGTAAACAATGTAAATAAATGACACACTACACCTACTCATCCTTGAATTTAATGCCTCTGTTCAGACATCCTGTAAATCTGTGAACAAAAGAAGGATTTCAGGCAGGCAGTAGCTGTGCATTCTCTTAATACTGCTTGCATCCCTAACAGCAAAATTCTGCTGACATTTCGGATTAAATAGGACAACACATAAAAGTTAAAAGATACGCATTTGTCAGAGTGCAGTGCAAAAACTCCAGTAATTACACTTTATCATCAAAGGTATCATCCATATCAAAATGAGGATCTTGTGGATTAATTCTTATTCCAAATACAACACGGGTCTGAAATCCGAAGAGGATAGTGGCTTTTATTCTTGCATTCATAATGGAGTAACAGAATTAAACCATAAAAAATCTCATTAATCAAAAGTATCAAATCCTCTGTGTCTATGGACCAGTGAGAAGACATCAGATTTCCCGGTAGTCAGGGACCTCATTTCCTTCAGCTTTTAGCAAGTTTTGCTTTTGATGTCCATTTTTCAAGTAACAAAACATATCTAAACACAGCATAGTGTTAATTCAGGCAAGCCATCAGGTCAGGCTCAGCCAGAAATCCCAGCAAATCAGCTGGTCTCAGTGCCAGCTCATATCAGCTGATACCCTTCTGCCCATCCTTTTTGCAAATCACACAAGCATGTCACACAGTCACACACCACTATTTAGTTGGCTTTAGACTCGCTGTTGCTGCACATCTGCAACCAGCTTTGCAACCCATTTCCACTTTAGCTCCTCCTCATCATGTTATCTCTGATTATATATCATATCTTATTTCACTGATGCCTGCTCAGATCTGTATAGGAGGGTCTTGCTACTGTGGTGGAGATATCTCAGAACAAAACCATACTGCCAAATACAAATGACTGCAGATTGAAATAATTTTCTTTTCATTATAGTGGTCCTGACTTAAATAGGGTTTGTTATTGTGTGTTATTTATGACATGCAAAATTTGTTAAATCAACCTGAATAGCTTAATCAATGGAACCTTGATTAAAATGCTAGTAATTAAAAATGTTAAGTATTTTATCCGGAATAAACCTGAAAAGAACCTTTCCGGTGTTTAGTGTGGAATTCAGACACAGTGACACTAGAAGGGGGTAAAAGCACAATATGCAGGTCAGGTCATTTCCTCCGAGACACAAAGTTCAGAAGACAGGTTTTCATCTCTGACAAATGTATTTTTTTTGCACATTTCAGCAGAGACTGAGAAGTGAGTCGCAGCATGCCAGAGTGTGGCTGAGCCCAAAGGAACAGGCAGGACCAAGACCACAGAGAATAAATGGAGAGAACAAGCAGAATAAGGAAACAAAAGAAGACCTGCAGGTGACAATTGTATAAAAGACAAACTGAGGGATGAAAGGAATAGAAGAGCATTAGATAGAGGAGTGTAGATTCAGCTGCAATGAGAGGACATGCAGTTTGTGTTTGTAAAGGGGAGAAAAAGGGTGAACAATGAGACCTCTGTGGATTTATGAAAGTGAAAAGGAAGGAAAGGAAAGAATGTTAGGACGCTACAATGAGCATTAGTGTATGTGCAACAGAGAGAAAAAGAAGGGTCAATCAGTGCATCAGTGTATAGACTGTATGTCTGCAATGAGCTGCATACTACAGTATATAAGGATTCCTAGCCAAACATTTGTGCATGATTTAACATTATGACTAAAGTCCAAATGTTCCAGCTGAGCTGGATGCACAGAAAAAAAAATCACAATAAAGACACTGCAGCAACAAATTCCCTCCAGAGCTGCCCTTTGGCTCTGTAGTTGACTGGTTTTGCAGAGGAATCCTCGTGGGAAGTTATGATTATTTTCTTCATATTTCCCACTACTAGTTGCTTATGATGTTGATTATGCAGCTGCACACTTTTAAGTTGATGTACACTACAGTCTAAGCTCAGCCTCTACCAGGAGAACTACATGCTTAGATAGTTCAAATGAATGAAAAATGTTGAATTTAACTAATAAAAATGAATAATCTGACAGTTGTCTACTTTGCAACTACACCATCATTAAGTGTAATATAGTTTTAATTATCCAACACCGAAATACTGTAATCATTCAAATTTTAAAAGATTTTGTTCAGAGGTGATAGCTGAGTGAGGGGAGAGGGAGATCAACTGACGGATTGGGGCCGTGGCTGCGGTGAAGAGAGAGCTGAGAATAAATGCAAAGCTCTCGATTTACCGGTTGATCTACGTCCCTACCCTCACCTATGGTCACGAACTTTGGGTAGTGACTAAAAGAATGAGATCGCGGATACAAGCGGCAGAAATGAGCTTTCTCCGAAGGGTGGCTGGCCTCTCCCTTAGAGACAGGGTGAGGAGCTCAGTCATCCGAGAGGGACTCAGAGTGAAGCTGCTACTGCTACACATCGAAAGGAGCCAGTTGAGGTGGTTCAAGCATCTGACAAGGATCCTCCTGGGTGCCTCCTTGGTGAGGTGTTCCGGGCATGTCCCACCGGGAGGAGGCCCCGGGGCAGACCCAGGACACGCTGGAGAGATTATATCTCTCGGCTGGCCTGGGAACGCCTCGGTGTTCCCCCGGATCAGCTGGAGGAGGTGGCTGGGGAGAGGCAGGTCTGGGCTTCTCTGCTTAGGCTGCTGCCCCGGCGACCTGGCCCCAGATAAGCGGAAGAAGATGGATGGATGGATGGATGGATGGGTGATAGCCACATTCCCCCCGGTACTTCTTGGTGAGTAGGTGATCTTTGATTCATGATTCATTCATTCATTTGAAGTTTAAAATTGTGAGTCTTTAATTTTTTGAATAATCTAGATTTAGCACTTTATCATTTGTTGTGTCTTTTAAGTCCAGTGTTTGCTGCCTATCTTTGTACACCTGACACATTAAACGTAATTATTATCATCATCAGGTTGCCTAGATTCCCGTATATTTTTCGAGTCCACAGTCATAAGATAATCAGTCTTACTAGGCTTCAAGCTATGTGCTCATGGCTGAACCAGAGTTGATATGGACCATCAGCACCCTATAAGGAACTATTGGCCAATCCGGTTGTAGCTACAGTGTATTTTAGAAATAGAAACAGGTGATTCATTGAATCAAGTATTTTTAAGTGACCATGAGTGACCATGAGTAAGTATCATCTAACAATATACTAATGTGCTCCACTGCAGCTTGCTTTTTAATACTGAAAAAAAGAAGCCACAATTCAACAGCTGACGAGGAACCTCTTTGCTGTTTGTTGGCTGTATCACCCTTCATGTTCACACATCTAGGAAGTGCCCAGCACACACACAACACATATTGACTTAGTTGTTCTGGGTTAAACATCTTGCTTGAGGGCATCTCAGCTGAAATTGCTGAGGGAGACAAGAAAGCAGGTTTTTCAAACCCAGATTAAATTTTACAATAGTTTGATAAGACTCTGTACACTGTGCTCAGCTATACTGAAGATGTTCATCTAAGAGGTGAAAGAGGTAAGAAACACTGTCCTGCAGCAGACTAACATTTAAGTCTGCCTGACCAAGGCACCAAAGCCATGTCCTCCTCTCTTACTGACTATTTGAAGTAGGCAGAAGACTAACAGGTAGATTTTCACACTATTTTCTTGTCACACTTTTTACCAAAGGGAAAATATACCGATCGGAGATTTGATCAGAACTGATAGCCAGCACAATAATATGCTGATATACAGTAGATGCATCTAAACAGCATGACATAATAAAACATTAGTTTAGAGACTAGTGGGGTTGACAACATAATGATTACTTACAGTATAGATTCTATGAAATGTAGACCAAAATTTTGTGTAAACTACATTATAGATTCATTAACACATAAAAAAAATGAGATTATATAAAATAATTCAAGCAGCATATTCTGCTGTGAACTCATCCCTTATTAATTACATAGTGAACATGGATAATAAATACAAGTTAAAGATTGTATAAACAGACGTTTTGCATTAAATACAAGAAGTGATGTGAGTACAGAGTAGTTCTCCTTGGCTCTATAGCTTACAGTGAGCTTTAGCTGTTTTATCCATTTACTTAAGTTGGTTTGGTTCATTGTCACTCTCGTAGTGTCATTTAGCAACAGGCAACAGCTGTTTTTGGAGAATTTCCACTAAGCAAAACATATGAAAAACCTAGAAAACAAAGTGGGTCATGTAGCTGAAGTTGGTTGAGAACAAAATCAGCTAAAAGAAAGTGAATAAAGGACTTACATTACACAGATGTAAAGACGCACAACTCAAATTACATTACACTGTTTCTCTTGCCAGTACTAGACGGCTGAAACCAAAAAAGCCAGTAAATGAAAAAAAAAATAAAATCAGGTGATGCTAATTAGTGAATGTAAATACAGTTTCAGTGCTCTTGTTGAACTAATGAAGATTGGAAAAGCATTGCTTGGTCTGATGAGTTTTGATTTCTGCCGATTTCTTCATTTCTGAGACTGCCGAGTTCTGAGTCCAAGTTTGGTGTAAACAGCATAAAAGCATGGATCCATCCTGCCTTGTATCAATGGTTCAGGCTGGTGGTGCTAACAGGTGTGGTGTTTTCTTGGTACACTTTGGGTCCCTTAGTAACAGCTGATCATTGTTTAAACCCCACAGCCTACTTGAGCATTGCTGCTGACCATGTTCATCCCCTTATGACAATGTATCCATTTTCTGATGTCTGCTTCTAATAGGATAGTGTGCCATGTCACAAAGCTCAGATCATCCCAAAGCAGTTTCTTAAACATGACAATGAGGTCACTGTACTCAAATGGCCTTCACAGTCACCAGATTGCAATCCAACAGAGCACCTTTGGGATGTAGTGGAACGTGTGATTCACATCATGGCTATGCAGCTGACAAATCTGCAGCAACTATGTGATACTATCATGTTAATATGGACCAAAATCTCTGAGGAATGTTTCCAGCACCTTTTTGAATCTATGCCACAAATATTTAAGGCAGTTCTGAACGCAAAAGGGGGTCCAACCCAGTACTAGCAAGGCGTACCTAATAAAGTGACTGCTAGGTGTATTTCCGAGCTCTGTTGTGTCAGAGTTCTTTTTTTTTTTTTTAGAACAATAAAACAATTGCACACAGAGATGATACCTAACCAAGTATTTGCATATCTCATATACTGTATATTATAGTAACATAGAGCACCAATAAGGACTGTGACCATTTTAACACCACCTCCTATTAATAAATGTTACTGTGAGCAGTATACACTATATACTGGTACTATCTTTTAGTGGATATCTTTCACTCCTCTACACTAAATTAGTGCATTACTAGATTGCTAAAATGTCTGTAAGAACTGATTTCCCGAGTGAGGACAGAGAGACCCCAGTTGTATCTTTCACATAAAATTCCAGCTTTAGTTTCTCTTATACTGTCAAACACCATTCACACACTTCAGTACATTCCAGAAGTTGATAAGTGTTGTAATTTTCTTTTTGGGTGTCCCCTCAGATAACCTCTTCTCAGTAACAACATTATCTGTTTTTAGCTTTAGGGTTAACATTTGAGTTAAATCTAATGTAGCTGACTGAAAGGAAAAAATGTGATCTCTGCCACTAAAGTAAATCCTGGTTCTTGTGCAATACTGCCAGTGAAGGCAAAGGCTGGATTGTAGGGGATCGTGGATTTATATTACAGTTTCATAAAGAGCTATGTGTCATTCCCAAATGGATCAAGAAACAGCTGGAGTCATTTTACAATAAGCGAATATGTGGATGTGAAATTTAATACCTTCAGCTGTATTTAAGATTTGCAATATTCATGGCATTGCATGCCTTTACCACAACTGTCCCTGTGAACATTTCATAATATAGTGACTAGTCCATAGGGACTGCAATGCACAGCACAAAACAAAACTTTAGACACCTCCCTTAAGTCTAAGTACGATGTAATATATTGCCAAGAGCAGTCCAGCAAACAGAACAGCCTCAATAACATATTGACTGTCATGTGTGTTACTGACAATTCTTTAAGCATTACTTTGAATGTGAGGATGGAACATATAAATGTCTCGATTCCACATAGTCTCCTGCTGGTAATGTTACAAACAAAGACATCATCTCTTTTGTTAAAGTAAGCCTATTATGCTTTAATATTTTCTGCCATTTATATATTGTTACAGTGGTGGATGCTCACATTAAACATGGCCAAAGTCTCCAATAAACAGCCCAACATAGTTTCTGACATTTCCTTGGATTTTCATGATGTCGACTGACTTTCATCTCAGATCTGCAAATTAAAAAAAAATGTCTGAATATTGGTTAGTTAAAATATGAAAAAAAAAAAAAAAGTCCAGCACTCCTGCAAAGTCCCATATTTGAGGACACACTAATAAAAAACTTCACACTGCAAAAGACAACTAGCAACAATTTCTGAATGGTATACAGTTATACCAGGCTCAGGTTTGAACGTTGCAACGATACACATTAATAATTGTGTTGTTCATTAAACTACAAAAGACCTAAAACTCAGCTTGGTGAACACCAGGGTGACCATAACATTATATCATAACATTATAATATAGACAGTAGTGTGTTACCAAGTTTTGGGCAACATCCTGCAGGAGAAATTTAAGTCTCATCATAATGCCTGCCCACTAAGTCCCAAAAAACCAAGTTTTATTTATTTATTTATTTTTTAGTTTGGTATAGTACATGAGATATAACCCCAACCTTAGGTCTTATCACCCTACATTAACCTCACCAGTGCTCTTGTGGCTGAACAGATTTTGCAGCCAAATTCCAAAATCTGGTGAAATACCTGAAGCCTAAAAAGTGGAGGTGCTTTATAAGAGCAAAGTAATGCATATTTTTTTATAATGGAATGTTTAGCAGTTAAACATGGGTGGGATATTTGAATCTTTGTGACTTTCTGTAGAATTTCACAAAAAGTTGTTTTGTTTTGTTTTGGGGTTTTTTTCAGAAGATGGGCACTAAAATAAGTTGCTAAAATTCTTCTTCCAAGTGTATGTAAAATAAAGCAGTAAAGCAGCATTTTTTACGTCAACCATCAGAGTCTCTGGATTAAAATGTAATGAATTCTGAAGGGTGCACAGAAAGACTGCATGTGAATCATACCTGTTATGCTACATAGTCTTAATACCAGCCATTAGTCATGCTGTTGGCCTTGGCTATACTGTATAAACAGGCTCAAGCTGTTGACACTTATCAGCCTTGGATACATGGAGAAAGTGAAGTAGTCTGAGGACTGCAGGCTGCCAAACAGGAGACCCACAAAGCTGTCAAGGCACCGGCGTCATCACAGCCTTCAGTGGCGGTTTGTTTATTTAAAGGAAAAAGGTAAATGCTTCAATCAAACCTGTCCAGATATTGTTTATTTTATTTATGTTTATTTTCTTGCTGGCACATGTTTGGGGCACAAGTCATCATGTGACAATCATGGATGCAGCAAGCGCATCTGTGCTGATTTATTTGTATTTAGTTAGGCTTTATATATAATGCAAAGTTGCCTAATACCCTATACCCTAGAAAACCTGTATCTTCGCACACACAGGGTCCTTTAAGGAAGGAAATACTGTAAAGCTATTTTTGGCTGAGTCTGATTAGTGATTTGATTAATGATGATAAAGGTTGCTTGTTATCTTTTCTCCAATCTTCACCATGTTTTAGTGGTTGTATTTTCTTCAAAATCTTGCTCCTTGCTGCTGCAGTGACCCACTTTCCCATCTGCATCTTTAAAACTTCATCTTGATCTATGTTGTGTTATCTTTTCAAAGGACAAGATTGTCTTTATTGTATCGATTACAGTTAACGCGTGCCACAGGGCAGTGTAAAGAGAAGTGTGGAACTTCTGAAAATAATTTAGTATACTGAACATGTAGCAAGAATTTTGATTTCCACAGCCTTAAGCCTGTCTTCAAAGTGACATTAACTAGTTGGTGGGTTGTTCTGGAGTTGTGAGTGGTAAAAATACAGTAATTTAGCTTAGACTCCAAACAGTACAATATCACATATTCTACCTCTATCTTAAAATCAATTTTTCTTGACTTCCTTGGAGGCTGCAAATATGCATGAAACGACATGGATCATTGTGCACTTGTCAAATACAATAAAAGGAATGCTGAAAGGTTTCAGACTTTGAAGGAAATTACTTCTCTTTTAGTCATAGTTGATGTGGTGATAACAAAGCAAGAAAGAAAGGAAGAAAAGGAAATGGTGCTAGAAACTTGGAGATGCAGTGGTTATAGTGCTGGGAATTCGTAGTATTGTGATACATAGAGGTTTATTGAATGGTCTCTGCAGTAAGAGCAGTGTAAGCATATGGTTATAACCTGGAGGCAGTACCTACTACTAGGCACAGAGAGCCAGGCAGCAAAATATGCAAGTCATGCAGGATTCATGGTCCCGTGTTGGTGTAAACATACACAGAGAGAAGGATTTTGGAATTTCACCTGATACCAAGGCTAAGAGACACAGCTGTGTGCAGTTCCCCAAAGAGGCAACAGGAAGTAACCCAATGGCAATGATGGTATGCATTGGTTGAAAAGTTGACTTGAACAGGAAAGACAGTGACAGCAAAGTTCAACACAAATTGAAAGAAGCATGGACAACAAACATCATACATTAAAAAAAAAAAAAAAATCACAGATGAGAAGC
>VUQS01008010.1:19493-41004 GCA_015108495.1 Heterochromis multidens
ATGTTTCTCCTCACACACACACACACACACACACACACACACACACACACACACACACACACACACACACACCTCTGGGACAATACCAATCATCAGGGATCTGGCTCACGTTTTCTATGCTCGATGTTCTCATTTTTCAGCCCAGTCACACATGACTATGTCTACACTTGTGTGTGTTCTCAGCTGATAATATTGTGTCACCTTCACCATGACACACTGAGAGAAAGAATTTAAGCAATGTTGAAATGGGGTGCTTCCTTAAGTAAGTGTGACACTCTGGCTGCTGTCTGAGAGGGCTTTGTCAGACCTAGAATTGTCCCAAATCACCTGACACATAGTTGTGCATACGCACAAATATAGATATAGCATACATCATGCACACCTCTAACTCAGCTGTATTTTTGTATTGAAAAAAAACAAAAAACATCTGCTGTAACTTTCCAAACCAGCCTTTATAACTTCTGAAACTCATAATACAACATTACAGGGAGCCAATTTTTTAATAACTTTCCCCTGTGGAAACTGAGGATTATGAGCCACAATGTGTCAGATATGCTATCAGTTCTTTTCCAGATGTCCTGATTTGGATTGTCTTCCATAGCTACACAACTGGCATTAACCATTATACAAAGGGATACGGTGCCTTACCTTTTACCTCTAAATTATGCAGTTATTGTTGCTGTTGTGTGAAAACATTTTTTCCTCCAAAAACGGTGAATTCTGCAAATGTTCTCAACAAATGCAAATGAACCAAACTGGAATACAAGGTTTAATCCAAGGTTATCCAGTGGAAGAAAGAAAAATAAATAAGCAATACATATGGTTGAGATACCAAATAAGTAAAAAATTTAAAAAAAAAATTGTTTCATGAGTTTACAACTAGGGGAATTAAAGATCTGAGCCTTAAGCTGAAGCTGAAGCTCTCAATTTTCTGGTTCATCCTCACCTATGTCCACTAGCTGTAGGTGGTGACCAAAAAATTACATTGTAGATACAAGCAGTGAACACTAGTGTCATCAAGGTGTCTGAGCTCACCTATAGAGATAGAGTGAGGAGCCTTAGTCATTTAGGAGGGCTGCAGAAGCTTGCAGCTCCTCTGTATCAAAAGGAGCCATTTGAGATGTCTAGAATGCATTTTGGATGCCTCCTAGGTGATGTGTTTCGAGCGTGTCCATCCTGGAGGAGACCCTGAAGCAGACCCAGGTCATGCAGGAGAGACTGTTTCTCTCAGCTAGGTTGGTAACATCTCAGTATCCCCCCAAGAGAGCCGAAGGCAGTGGCTGGGGAGAGGGCGATCTCAGCAGCATTGTTTAGACTGCTGTCCTCTGAGAGTTGGACACAGATAAGCGAAAATGGAAAGATGGATTAAAAAAAAAAAAATCCACCTACATTTAGTTACTTTTGTCATACAAACTAAAATAGGTTCATCAAGTCACACTGAACTGATTTCACACAGAAATGATAATTTATAGTACAGTAGATTTCCATCTTCAGTCTTAGACCACTGTGTCCATTGTTACCCATTTGATTTTCTCCTGAACAGTCGCCATTTGAGCTCTACGACATGCACACATACCAACATACTTTTTGCTGGGCTTTTAATAGTGGTTGAAAACTGCATGTTCCTATATTTGTCGTTCAGTAGCCATGCATCCGGGGCTGCCTATAAGGGATACTGGCCAGTATAATACCCCTGTTGTGGCACACAGATTCACAATGATGTTAATCCCAAACATCGCACTGTCTGACTAGTTATTAGTCCTTCTGTTATGTGTGTGTTTTTTTTAATTGAAAAACAGCTCTTTCATGTCACAGTGAAAGATGAATCAGTTAACTTGGTGAACAGATTCAAAGGCCTGGAGACAGGCAAAGGTCGCACAGCAGGATTCAAATGTCATATAGATGGATTTCAGTGTAGCGTCATCAGCATATTGTGCAAACAGGCAAAAACGGACGGGATTACTGGTTCACATATCGTGTATGAAATATCCCTAACCAAAGGTACATTGCAAGTATAATCTATAATTCAGAAAATAAACAGTTGTTATTTTAAGCCTTTAATTCCTCATCTTCACCCATCCTTTTTGAGCTCATTCAATGACTCACTGAGAATTGTAGACTTTACTTCCATGCCTGGGGTATTATACATCAGATTAAAAAAAAAAATCTGAAATGAGAAATTAAAATGCAACATTTCACAGCCTTCTACATTCAAACTGGCCATACGAAATGACTGCAATGAAGAGTGTGTTGCCTAAACAATCCACAGTATGTTTTTTTACTGTTATTTTCCATCCAGCCTCTTCCTGTGCCTGTCTCAGACTGTCGCAGTGAGTGTGTGTGGGAGGGGGAAAGCAAGTTTTTCCATGGCTCATCACAGCCTTTAGCTCATAGTGCGGCTAAATGGGTGACTGTATATCCGCTACCCCAATTAAGGGTGTTAATGTGTGAGAGTGTGTATGTTGAGAACGTGTGAATGTGTTTCTGTGTGGATGTGTCAGTGTGAAACATCAGTCAGGGCCTTGTGCGTGGTCTCTCTCTCTATCGCTCCGTCTCTCTCAGCATCTTCGTGTCAAACACATTCATCAATCATCATCATTATGCACAAAAAAAAAAACAACACAGAGGAAGCTTGCCCAGCATGGAGGGGTATTTTGAAAAAGAGAATCACAGCAAATGAGTAGGAGTGATATTATGGTGCAGAGAAGTTAGATAAAACAATTTTGTGATTTCTTTTTCGCTGTCTTTGCCAGAGACACAAACACAGACATACAGATACAGTCTTACACACACTCAAGCACTCTCCTTCCAACCGTTTCTGCAAAGCTGTCTCCTACTTAATTGTACTCGCCGGTAATAGCTGCAGGGTCTCCCTAAGAAGCTTTGTCATGGGAAATAAAACACAACAGAGTAAGAATAAACTTCCTTCCGCCACAGGAAGCAGCTGTTGCCATGGTAAAGCTTATTTAAAACAAGTGAGTTAGAGTCCGGTTAGAGAGACAGCATGTACGGTAAATGAATATAGAGATATGGAAACAATTGAGCGTATGGTTGGTGACTTTTCCCTTTTTCACTTTCTCTACCTGATTTAACATCTTCAGAGGATTATCTCCAGAGCTGTCAGATATACCGGCCCCTAAATCACCACTGCCCTATTTTCTCTCCTTGTAATGAATAGCCCTTAATTTCATTACCCTATAAAAACAAAGTCTTTTCTCCCACTGGCTCTAAATCCTACTATAGGATTTAGGGCAAACAAACACATTTACTGATCGATGCATGCATGGAAGTAAAGGAAATTACGCCCACGCATACGTGCTCATAGTTATCTGTTTGCGTTTGTAGCTTGAACGTGAGGTGAATTTCGCATCAGGGATACTGAACACAAACACGATCATGCACTTTAAAGTGGCAGTAAAACAAAACCCTCCCCTTCAAAACTCCTCCTTGTGTTAGGCTAATAAGTAGACAGGTTTTGTTACATGCTGATCCCATAGATAATAATACCACACGAATGTTGCTTCTCAACTGTCTCAAATTCCAAAGCCATCCAAGGTTGCTTTCGGTTTTTGTCACTCTACCGCTTTGCTTTTATACTTGAAACCAGTTTAAAAACCTTAAACAATGATATCTTGTCCTTGTGTGTGAGAGAGAGAAAAAGACAGTGTGAGTGGGCATGTGTGAAAGACAGTGCATATGTCCAGCTATGCACATGTCCAGCCTTCTCTTGGCTCCTTGCCTCTTGCTGGCTGCCTCCTTTGGCTGCCAGTTAAAAGCAAGAGGACTACCAAGTCCAGCATGTTATTATGCATTCACTTAGTCTCCGGCTGCTACCAGCCAACGGATGGAGCCAAAAGAACAAAGTTTCTGTCATTCTGTCTTTCTTTGAGCTTTTTACTTCTTATAATATCCCTCCTTTTGCCTTTTAATCCCCAGTCAAACACAAACACTTCCTAGCCAGAAGTAACTCACGACAACAGTCAATGCTCAGAAAGCCAGTTTCATGCATTATTGTGTAATGTGTAAAAACGTTTAAATACACAGGTGTGTGTAGGATTGTACTTTTGTGTGTCTGTGCGTGTGTTTTTGTGTGCGCTATATCCACAGATAAATGTGAATTCATTCATGAGCTAAGTGGTAGGTGATGGAAGGGCATTTCCTTTCCCACGACGCTGTGATGTGGCTAAGTGAATCGTCAATGAATGCGCAATGACTGTTGACATTGATTTACGCTTCGCTGTTGTACCCTTCCACATGTGTTGGATGGCGAGGGGTGATTGTTATCAGTAAGTAATGCATTCTGCTATGTAGACAAGTGAGTTTATGATAAGAGCATTTGCTTTCACGGGGCGCAGAGAGAGACAGAGAGTAATGGGCCTTTGGGGCTAAAACAATCATTAAATGTCTGTGAGTTGATGCTGTGATGGTCTGTGGGAGTTTATGTGTATCCTCAGGCCTGTTCCATTCAAACTTTCTTGTACTGAATATTTTAATTAGCATTTACAGTGCAATAATAATAAGTAAAACATTTCACAATTTTACCCTTTTCAAAGTAATTTTTTTTTTTTCCTGTGATCCATGTGTCAATTTCCTCTGTTTTTCAGATTCCAGCTGGCTTGCCATGACGAGCAAGGAGTGTCCTGTGCCGCTGGGGAGCATTTCCTCAGCAGGGCCAGGGCAGAATGAGGAATACAGCTCGGCGCAGGCTGATGACATCATTGAGGAAGTGGGCCCAGGTGATGATGTCAGTATCGGCAGTGACCTGAGCACTCTTGTAGTGCCCTTCCCAGAGCTAGCGCCCGTGGTCTTCTTCTGCCTCAAGCAGACCACCTGTCCTCGCAACTGGTGCATCCGTATGGTCTCCAGCCCATATCCTTTCGTTCACTGATGGAATGGATCAAGTTTAACCTTAAAGATAACCTGTAATATTCATTTAGCTACATTCAATCATTAGTCATTGCCAAGTGCATTTGTAGTCATGCATTTTCTCTTTAAATCAGCCCCATCACTCCTCATGTCTTTTGTCCATTTGTGAACTTTTCATACAGCATTCAGTCCTTCTCACCCCTTCACCTTTTTTTGATGTACTTCCTCATTCTATGTTCTTCTATGTAATTTTTCTGCCTGTTCATAATCCCCCTTCAGTAGGGTCATAGTTTGAGTTCTTTGTGCTATCTTCTGTCTCTCCTTCATGTTTGTTTGAGACATTTTCATCCACCTTGACGTTGACCCCAAAGCCATCAACCCTCTCTGCTTTATCTTGTGGATTTGTCAGAATCATCTCAAAGTAAGTGTGTTTGACATCCTTATACAGCTAAAATTGCAGCAATCAGCTTTGCACTGCTAGGACAATTTAATGTGCACATTTGTATGCATGTGTGTGTGTATGTGTGTGAGCTTTAGGCTTGTGCTCAGAACAGACAGTTGTGTGTTTGCTCACTACACTGATAGTGCCAGCAGGACAATTTGGGAAAGACAGGAACACACTGGCCTTCCTGCTGCACTGCACAAATGTGTGTGTCTGTACATTTATGCGGAATAGATTATGGCACAGTTTACTCTCACTAGTCAGAGTGTAGGGCATACCATTTCTTTGGTCAGTTTAGCAGTTCAAATGATGCATGATGATTTATAATTGTCATGTGCAAGAAGCAGAGGAGCCTTTTTGGGCAAACATGTTTTTTCTTAACACCTTTTGTTCACTTCTGTAAGCCAATAGTATTTTTTTTAAAGATATTAATTACTTTAAATGTTTTATAGCACATTCTTAAGCATATATTGCATGTTTTCAGAACAGTACTCCACAAACACCTAATTAAGGGTAATCTGCTGATGAGCTAGTTTTCTTTACACTGTTTTTAATCATCTCTTAAGACTTCCTCGCAAAAGAAAACTAGCTAATTAATGTATATGTTGAGTGTATTTTCCACTGAGATAATATCCAACTCCATTTGTTTTTACCTTGAAACATATTACAACTATATTAAACTATACTTAGACGGAACATGGGAAGAATATTTGCCTCTGATGATTTTGGCTTCTTAAAGTTGACAGAGAACTCTCTTTATTTTGCTTTAATTATATTTGACATAGTCTTCCAAACCTTTGGCTTCTATCCATAATTACAGTAAAAGTATTATATGTATGTATTCATATTTTCATATATATTCATGCATTTCAGTTGGCCTGCCTTTTAGTAATAATGTTTTTTTAGGTTGTTACTCAGATGAGTTAGATTTATTTCGATTTTTGAATTACTGAATAGACCCCACACTGAAAAAAATCTGATTAATCATGAAATTTAGTCAAAATTTGAGGAAAAAGCCCATCAAACGGCCTGTATTTTTCTGACTGTATTGCCCACGCACTTGCAGTGGGCCAGTGAGGGGAAGCTAAAACCATACAGTAAAATGTCTGTATTACAGGCAAACAAATGTGCAACCAGAACATCAGAATGACAGAAGGAAAGTGTAGGCAGTCAGACAGACAAAACTGGACAGCAAGAATTTCTGTTTGCCTGTCAGAGTCTGTCTTTGATGTTTAAGGAGAAAAAAAAATTCAGAAGGATTTTACAGCACTTGTTAATGGCTGCGCTCTGCTACACACTGTTGGCCCCATGCCACAGGGTACAAACAGTGCCAGTGCGTATACATGTACTGTATAAACACACAACTCCAAATCTTTTTTATTTCCACATTATATCGGCTTCTGCTGCACCAAACCAATTGCTGATTGGGTTGCAGGACACCTATAGTGACAAAAACTGTAAGCATGTTAACACACAAAAAGAGTGTGTCTGGGAATACGTGTAATGGTTTGAGAGAAGGCTGTTATTGCTGTAGTTGAGGTGATTTTCTTCTGGTTGATTCAGCTTGAAGGACAAGAAGACACATAAACACACACTCCAGTTGCCATGGTGGGGTTACTTTCGCTTTTGCTGCAACCAGGTTAGTATGGACTGAAGCTTCCTAAAGCATGTATCTGAGTGACTGGCCCTGTGTGTGTGTGTGTGTGTGTGTGTGTGTGTGTGTGTGTGTGTGGGATGGCAATGCAACCACAGGCCTAGTGCCTTTACTTGTGTAGGAATAAGAGGATGTGCATGTATCTGCAGTGTGTGGGGGACTTAAGCTGGAGCAGAAGTTTGATGTTTGGTGCACTGGAACAATGATTTGTACCCGTTTGAATGTGTGTATTGATCGCAGTGAAGTAGACGGTGCTGTATATAGAGAGGTGTGTTGGATCGCTTGTGTACCGACTACATATAAGCCCAGGGCATTTTTGTTTATTTCAAAGACTTTGATAAGAACAAAAAAAATGCCACTGTGATAGGATTATATGATAAGCCCCATTTCACTTTCATCAAACAGTGTTTTGCTTTTGCTCAGTGCAGTGTATCTGAAGTAAATTTTGTCTAGATGCATGTGAAGGGGGGGACAATAAATGGTTGTTTCACCAACTCTTTGCCAATCAATAACTCTGTCCACCGCTCAGTAGCTGTGAGAGGCCTTTGGTGACACACACACAAACACACGCACAGTGTGCCGCACACACACATACAGTGATGCTCTCCCACGCTTGCCTGCAGCAGAGTACCTGGAGCACCTCTCTATATTCCTCACACACCATTCCTCACCCCCTCTGTATTGCTGTTGATTGTTTTCAAAATCATTTTACTAATCTTACCTCTTTCCCAATTTTCAAATATGTTAATACTGACATTTGAAATGATTATGAGATGAATTTAAATTTCTTACTATAAAGTTTAGCTGCCAGTTTTTGTCTCCTAATTTTTTCTTCTCTTTAGTTTCTCTGTGACGCATCTCTCTCTCTCTTTGCTGATCTTCTTCCTTGTCACTGCTCTTACGCCACCTCTGCCATCACACCCCTCCACTTTGCTCCTCCACTCACTCCTCATAACATGCATTCACCCAGCTGCAGTATATGTGTTGTGTCCGTTCTGGCTGACTTATACATTGCATTACATCTGCCCTGCAGGCAAATTTTTCGAGTTTCCCACCTGTATAATTAGTTTGACATTTTTTTCCTTATTTTCAATAATAAGGCCTGCCCTGTGCTGTGTCACTTTATACTGACTCAGAGATGTATTTCTGCAGCTGTTATTTTAAACCTGCCCAAACTGATAGCACATCATATTAATGCAGAATATGTACTGTCATGTGAAAAATAATACAACCTCGGATGAACAACAACACATGACATATTACACCATATCATTATTTAGTTAACAAAAGCTAAGCCAGGATGCAGAAGCATTGTGTAAAAAAGTAAGTATACCCCATGATTCAGTAGCTTGTAGAACCACCTTTATCACCAATAACTTGAAGTGATCATTTGCTGTATGATTTTGGCCCACTCTTCTTTGCCATGTTGCTTCAATTCATTGAAGTTTGTGGACATTCCTTTGTGAACAGCTCTCTTAAGGTCCCACCGTAGCATTTAAATCGGGTTGATGTCTGGATTTTGACTGAGCCATTACAACACCTTGATTCTTTTCTTTTTCAGCCATTCTGTTGGAGATTTGCTGCTGTGCTTGGGATCATTGTCCTGTCCTATAATGCAAGCTTTAGCTGTCAGACAGATGGCCTCACTTTTCACTCTAGAATACTTTGGTATACAGATGAGTTCATGGTCGATTCAATGACTGCAAGATGCCCAGGTCCTGTCTGTAAAAGAAGCCCAAATCATCACCCCTCCACCACCATGCTTGAGAGTTGGTATGAGGTGTTTGGTGCGTTTTGCCAAACATCTCCACTTTGATCTCATCTGTCCAAAGGACATTGTTCCAGAAGTCTTGTGGTTTATTCAGATGCAACTTTGCAAACTAAGCCATGCTGCAGCCCTTCCAAAGAAGCCACACTTGTCTTTTTCTAATTTTACCGTCACAAACGTTAACATTAACATGAGCCTGAGATCTAGCTCTTGGATTTTTGCAGTTTCTCTGAACATTGCACTGTCTGACTTTGGGGTGAAATTGCTGAAACGTCCACTCCTGGGAAGATTGGCAACTGTCTTGAATGTCTTTCACTCGTGAATAATCTTTCTTACTGTAGAATTATGGACTTGGAATTCGTCTTATAACCCTTCTCAAATTGATGGGCAGAAACCGTTGCTTCTTTAAGATCATTGATGATCCCAAAAAGCTAAATCTGTTCATCTGGACGTAGCGTTACGTCCAGATGAACAGATTCAGCTTTTTGGGATTCTTTTACCTGGATTATTGAGCATGCATCAAGAGATCATTGAGGATGTTTTTTCTCTTTGACATTGAGCTAACACAACCCTGAATGCTCCAGACCAGCAAATAGCCAAAACTTGTGCTTTTATAGAGGTGCTCACACTTGCTTATGATGAATTGATCAAATACATTTGATTAGCAGCACCTGGCTGTTACTTACCCTCTTAATTCCTATGGAGGCAGAAAGGGTGTACTTTATTTTCATTGAACTGCATAGAGTCCTGAGAAAACTTTCTTTTTCACATGACTGCACAACCATGGGTATGCACTGACAGACAGAAATAGAAACAGTGACTGTCTAGGCAGCAGTCGTAGCTCCACTGTATCACATTTAAATTTGTGATCTGATCAGCATCTTCCTTTGTGAAAGACAGGCAATTTCACTGTAAAATCATCAGGGAGTTATATGCTCAACACCTCACAGTGGAGAAAAAAAAGGATGATAATTCCTATGAATCCACTTGCGCCTAAATATATATTTACATGCACGCTGTCTGTGTCAACTGAATGTGTAACAAAACATTTTTCTATTTCAATTTAACTTTAAATTGTCATCTTGTTGCACATGGTTTCATTTGACTTTGTCATGTTTGTAACTGTGTCCTTGTGAATGTGGTCATGATGTGTCTTTTGACTTTGACTTGGCTTTCGATGGTTGTCGTGTGAATTTTGTTGCACTTCATTTAGATTTTGTTTTAGCAGACTTTCATAGGTTACTGTCACTATGTGAAATTTCAAGTAAGTTGTCTTGTACAACAACACATTGAAGACAAGAGGAAGACAGTCTTAACAATACAATCAAACAGATCAAGAAGACGTAGAACAAATAGTCAGCAGCAGAAAGCACAGCAAGATGTCAGAATGAAGTTGAAAAGTTGAATTTACATGAACAAATATTTCACAGTCAATGTAGACAGTACATGTGATTTTTTTATTATACTTTCCATCCAGTCTGCTACAATGTGCCTTAGTTATGCAGGAACCATTACATGTCATCAGTAATTTATTCCAAAGATCAAGATGAGAACACGTCAGGACACTCATACCAATTATGCCAGAAATAGTGCAATTAACGCCATTCAGTGTAATCCGACCTGCTCGGAGAGACATCACTCTTTTATGCACCTATTGTGTTATCCCCGTGATTGCCATGAATTTTTTTTTTTTTTTTTGAAGGTACAAATTCTTCTGTGGAGTTTAAGGATTTCTGCTTTTGGATATTCTATTTTTTTTTCTATATTTATAGTAAAAATACAATAATAGATATTTAATAACACTCTGCCTCTCAATGGCAATAATTTCTCCTGTTGAATTAATGACCCTTGCTTGTTTGAGGCTTCTAAATTGTAGTTATAATTGCCAAGTATGTAACACTGTTAACATTGTTAAGCACTTGTGGAAATGTAGACTAATTACTTGCAATATACATAGTTTCAAAAAAGAAATGCCCCGCATGGAATGAGGGTATGAGTTGCTTTTAAGTAGTTTTGATTGTTGTATAGATTTGGGCATTTTTTTTCTTTGCTTATCCAAACATCATTACAATTACTTGCAGTTTTAATTAACATTGTCTGGCCACGCTCATTTGGGCACCTCTCTTGTCAGTCCTCTGAGGTCTTCTATCGATAACTTGTTTTTTGGTTTCTTTGTCTGTTCCCTTTTCCATCAAATAGCATGGTGCCAGTAAGCCATCATTCTCTTCGCATTATCTCACCCTCTTTCTTTATCCTCTGATTGGCTCCTGTGGTGTTCAAGTAGAGTGACCGGCCTCTGTGGCCCATGATCCTCTCTGCCCTGACAGCTTGTTATCTCCATGGTGACGGATGGTTGAGGCGTTGCCGTGCCTCGCTCTTAACTACTGCTGAGGATAGAGCACACACCTGGGACACATCACCTATTCTCCCTCACCTTCTCCCATTTGCTCTCTTCAGTTCTCCCATTCTTTTTCTTTCTCTCAACTTTTTCTCTCTGTCCTTCTACTTTTGATTGTTCTGTTTGGAGGAGCTGCTGCAGGGCTACATGGTAGATTTATGCCTTTTCTTTTGCAGCAACACTTCCTGTGAGGTGTGTCACTTGACGGATGGTTGTATGTGTAGATGTTGAATGCTCGTTGCACTTGTTGTGACAGATGTTTTATTAAAGAACATCAAAAGTCTGTCTTTAATTCACAGCGACACTCTCTTTCTTTTATCATATGCTTGGTCTCCTGTCTGTTTTCTGTCACGTCTTCTTTTTTGCCTTCTATTTTGCTATAACTCATAAAATCAGTCGCTCTTTTACTTACATGCATCTTGTTCCCTCCTGCTTAAGATGTCTCTTCCCAGATTTCCATTTATGCCTTCATCTTGTGCAATAATGCAAGTGTTTCACTTATTTTAATGAGCCTCTGCTTCAAGTAGAGTATGAACTGTTGTCCTTTTACCTCAGGGAAAGTCTCCTTTTTTAAAAGAGGTGCAAACATTAATGAGACTAACCTCTCTTAAAATAAATACAACTTATTAGAATACTAATGCTTACGCTTCCAAAATAAATCCCACTGCTAATGTTAACACACGTACCAATACTAATTCTAATGATCCCCACTCTCTCATCACTCTTTCACACTTCTTGTTTCCCCCTCCTCCTTTTCTTTCTTGTCCCTCAGGTCTAGTCCAAACTCCATTACTGCATGTGCTGTCTGAGAGAGATGAGAAGAACAGTGTGGAAGAGATGAAGGGTTTAAAGTGACTCTAATGACTACTGTAGTACCAAGCCTCAGTGCATACACTCTCTTTGTGACCTCTTTTACATGCATTATTCTTTCAAGGTAGTTAGCTTGTGCTGAACATGTGCTTGGTGGGAGGTAGCTTGAAGTTCATGTTTTTTAAATGTTTAAAGATAAAGAGGAATATTAAAACAGGATGTGTGATGCTACATTGTGTAGACGACCGGTGGTAGAGCAGGTTGTCTACCACCATGTTTTCAGTGGATTGATCCCCAGCTCCTCCGGTCCACATGTCAAAGTGTCCTTGGGCAAGATACTGAACCCTGAGTTGACTGCCATGCATCCATGGGAGTGTGAGTGTGTATCAATGAGACTTGTAGTAGAAAGCGCTTTGAGTGCTCAAATTGAGTATAAAGGTGCCATTTAAGTGCCAGTCCATTTACATTGTGTCATTTACATCAGCTCTATTTGTTTGATCCATTCTCGTGTACTTTAAAGGATGCTTACTTTTCTGCAGTACAATTTTTTCAGTGCCTGGGGTCAAGCATCCAAAGCAACGGACAGTGCACATGAGAGGTGAAGAAGAGAGTGCAGGCAGGGTGGAGTGGGTGGAGACGAGTGTCAGGGGTGATTTGTGACAGAAGGATAGCAGCAAGAGTGAAAGTGAAGAATTACAAGATGGTAGTGAGACCTGCTATGATGTATGGTTTGGAGACCGTGGCATTGACAAAAAAGACAGGAAGTGGAGCTGGAGGTGGTGGAGCTGAGGATGCTAAAATTTCATTGGGAATGACCAGGATGGACGGGATTAGAAATGGGTACATCAGAGGGACAGCTCAGGTTTGGAGACAAAGTTAGAGAAGCAAGGCTGAAATGGTTTGGACATGTGCAGAGGAGGGATAGTGAATACATTGGACAAAGGATATATAACTAATATATGTGATGTAAATGTAACAAAACCTCTGCTTCACTGTGTGACAACTCAGATGCACTTCTAGTCTGCTAGTTTACAGCTCTTTGCAATCCATCATGGAAATAGTAAATTAGAAACCACTCTGCCAGTGGCTTATGCTTATTGACTATTAACATTTGAGAGGAATGCTATTTATGAAGAGTGATGTGCAAACCTCTTCCCCTGCTTAACAACGTCAGCCTAAGGTGTCCTCAACATGTGAATTTTCCTTCAGCATTTCTTTGATTTCTGGCATTTATGGGCTGCCATTCATATGATGTTTTTCTAGTCTTATTAACCATTCAAAACTCTTTACATTCAGCCATTCATACACACATTCATTCTGTGATAGATATACAGTATACAGTACAGATATACAGTATCACACACTGGTACAGGGGTGTGGTCCAAGAACACACTGTAATTATCTTGTTTTTCAGGATGTAAGTCCAACATGTATTGTACAAAAATGCATTCGTGCCAGTGTGTGTATGGGTGTGTGTGTTATCACAGTTCACTGGCGTTGAATTATGGATTATGTGTACAGTGGTTTTTCAACTGTAGCCATAATTGGGTTATGGGTTGGTGCAAAGTCACTTTCTTAAGAAGAGAATTACATTGAAATGGCTGGCTGACATTATCCACCTACTCTCTACTATGCTATATGCTGTACATTACAGCAATCCTTAAGAAAGCAGTGCCTATTTGTCTGAACTCAGTAACAGTGGGGCAGATTGCTTTAGATAAACCTCAGAGATAAATGTCAAAAAAGAAAAACCCATCACACACTCACACCCGCACACATACACTTGCACGGTCAAATACTTTTTCCCCTTCATTTTCTTTTCCACCTGTCTTAATCACATTCTTGCTGCCTAATTTTTTTTGTCTTTTCAAAGAATCACGTCTTTCTTTCTTTTCTTTTTTTCTGCCAGCTCAACTCAGAAGCATTACTTTACACAAACTGGGACTTTTGAGAGAATTTAATAAGTCATTTAATGGCTCCATCACCACTAACTGCAGGGTACATTTTATCCAAGTGAGTGCTTTGTAGTTTGCTATTTCTCATCTATTATCCACAAACTGCTACATAAATTGCATGACTCATTCTTCACTGCAGAGTCTGGCCTTGCTTACGACCTCAGTAAAATTCTCCTCAGATTTGAAAAATTCAAATGCAGGTTTTCTAAAAAATACAGGTCCATGATTGAAGCTTATAGTGAGCATGGCCAGGTTCCTTGACCAGGTGTGATTGAACAGCCCTCTGCTAGTAGTCAGGGGAGAAATGGACTCTTCAGTTCCATCAGTGACATCTGATAACAACATGTCTCTGGCATGTAAGAGTTCAGTGTGAGTTCTACTACTTGTCAATGATTCTGTCAAAGTCAACACACCCACCTCCCTACGTTTGCTCACACACACAAGACAAGCTAAATGATGCAATGGTGTGCATCTCCTGGTCCATGTGTCACTCCACAGAAGACTGTAAATCTTGGAGGATAAAAAATAAAATAACTGTCTGGCCTTCACCCTCTTGTCATGTTGTACAGCAGCCTGCTTCCAAAAAAAAAAGTTCCCGACATCTTTTTCAGGATAAGTTTTGCTTTTTGTAAAAGCATGGCTCCACAGCAGGAGCTACACTAGCCTGCCTGTCAGATCTGTTGTGTATAAAAAACATTTGGCACATAAATGAAAAATATAAAAATATGATGAAAAAAAAGCAGACTGTTGAGCAGTTAAAATGCTGTGTCAAGCATCAACAGGAAAGACGGAAACAATATGACTTTCAAAACTAGTAGGTTTTCCTCAGTTTGCAAACACAGTGGAAAACATTCAAATTTCAGGGTTTAAATCCTTTTCAAATCATTCAATTATGCTTTCACTTATATAGTGTCTACACTTTTTTGGAAACTGGTTTGTACGTAAAAAGTATATCTCCCCAAAACCTAACCTCCACTACTCATACAAGCTAATTCTGGGGTTACTTGCCCTGCTCAGCATGAGCATCATAACCATAGCAATAATTTTAAGTGTGCATGCACTGGATTTTGCCTGTGTGTGTTCACTCACATGCACAATGCACAAGTGCACATGCTTTTAATAAATTAAACATTCTGGAATTAGTGATGAGTCAGTGCCATCCCAAGAGATTACAATCAAATCTTACAGTAAAATATGTAATAAGCACCCTGACTTGTATTCTGCTTCGTTTTTCTTCTTCTTCTTCACAGCACACGGGCAACTCTGTGTTCCTTGAAATGGAAGGATTTGAACAAAAGCAACAAACGATTACTTGTTATTAGTTTGTATATTAATGCTATGGTTATTACCAGAGGCAGTTGTAAAGGCAGCTACAGATAAGCAAAGCAATAATTATTCAACTCAAAATATTCTTGTCTTGTTACAGTGGGAGGCAAAACTGCCAGCAGACAGAATTGCTAATAAATCAAATGTGACAGCTCACAGTCTGTCCTTACTTTGTAGAATAAACTTTGTCTTTTCAGAATACATTCTGCTGTACTTTGCCTATGGCTAATGCTTTGAAAACAATGAGTAGCAAACTCTAGTTGCATACTTAAGCAAGTTAGACCATAGAAAGAATTACAGTGTATATAGTGCGTATGTGGAGGAAGCCTCTAACCAAGTTACAGTAGTACACAAGTTGTTGCAGATTGTACTAAACTTTTATAGGTAGAACGATAAACTTCAGCTAATTATGTTACCTTGCTGCTCTGCCATTAACTTTAAAGGAAAGAGAGTGAGGTTGTCTCAAAGACCATAATGTTTTATAAAGGAGAACAAAGCGCTATTATAAATACGCTTTTAGTTCACTTTTATATGTTTGTGTAAAATGTGAAGATAGCATGAGTCACTAAGGGATGTTTATGAATATTCTGCTTTTTGATTGATCTGCAGTATGTTTCAGTATTGAACCATTTGCCCACTTGCTGTGCAGGCTTTGAGGTCTCCCCTTTGGTAATGAATACTTATGAGCACATTAGCAGACCAAGAAGACTCATTATAATATCAAGGAGACCAGCAGATCGCATGTCCTTTTAGAGCCTTTGAGTAGAATATGTGTCTTTGTGTTGGGGGCTATATGAGGCATGGGCTTCTTGTTACAAATTCATGGATCGCCATTATGCCAAGCTCAGATGAATCCGTCACAAGCGGATCCTTACTTGTTGGAGGTTAAGTCATGAAAAGCTTACAGCACCCTTAAAACCTTCAGGACTTTAAACCAAGTTTCCCCTCACTGAAGGTTCACTGGGTGACTGACATTCACTGCATCAGTGCTCACAAAACCCAAGCATGTTGTGAGCATGAAGCAGAGATTCACCTTCCCCTGGTTATCATGTGGCGTGCCCTGATGGCACTTCACAGTGGATGAATGACACCCAACTGTCCACAAGACCACAATGGACATGAGGATTTTGAGGTCTCTCATTTCCTCTGATAAAAAGAGGGTAGGAAACTTTTTTTTTTTTTTTGCTTAAGCCAGCATTCACCTGGGAGAGATCAAAGAAAGTTTCAAAGGGTTGACAGATGGCAGAATTTCATTTCTTCAAGGGACTCTGATATTAGAACACATCATCGCTTCCAGGCTGCCTAATAGGTGGAGGAAATTCTAAGATGAACAAGTCAAGGGGGTCGATCTAATATAACGCTACAAAGAAGCTTATTGTGAAATTCCCTTGGTATTCCTGCCTTCAGAAATCCTGCTCTTTTCAGTTAATTTGGTTGAGAGCTGGCAAATGTTTGATTGGGGAATAGCCATGCTGGAGATGTAAGTAAACGCGGCTTCAGTGTGCATAAGTCCACCATCGCCTATGCACACGGGCTCGATTCCATATTACATCAGTGTCATGTGTACATGAAAAATGAAGGAGATCCCAATGTTATGAGAAAGATTAAAAAGTAAGGACAAAGGGAGGCAAGAGAAAGATGAAGGTAATGGATGAGAAAGGGTAATTATTGTGTAGATTCATAGGGAGGGATAGGAAGTTAGTGAGAGGCACAAAAGCGTGACACTGAGTGAAGGACAAGCCTGTAACTTCTCAAGAAGAGACATAAAAGAGAAAGAGAAAAGATGGAGACCAAAGAGAAGGATGATAGCCCTTAGAGAGGTGGGCAAAGAGAGAAAGGGAAAAAGTGAGAGATTGCTAGTTAGCACTTTTCTTGAAAAGGCAGAGCATGAGAAGGAGATAGTGCGAAGGAGGAAAAGGGAGAGGAAGAGAAGAGGAGATAGTTAGCACAGTGGCAGAGTGAACTTTTGCCCAGTGCCTGTCAGTACAGAGGACGACAGAGATCGCCTTGTGTGTGTGTGCACACAACACGTGTGCCGTGTATATGTGTGCGTCCTTCCCTCCTCTTGACAGTGAGGAGGAACATGAAGTCTCTAATTGCTCTGGTGACTGCAGCTTCAGACGTCTTCTATGGTGAAAGGGGGAGAGACAGAGTTGGAAGGAGGGCAGAGTAACACGGAGATCAGGACAAAAAAAGAAAAAGGTCTGAGTAACAAGAAGGGACACGGTTATTCTTTTCTCTGTCCCTAAACATGAGGTTTTTTTTTTTTTCCTAACAAGAATTGCCACCTCTTAAAATGTGCTTATTTATTTTATATGTTTTGCTACTCACCTGCCACGCATTGTGAACATCTGAAGTGTAATCAAAAACCTCCAATATTGTATTTAAAGCAAATAGTATGCCTGATATAAATTTGGAAGACATCTTCTACAAGGTTGACCCATTCTTCCCAGATTTCCTTCTTTCTTTCAAAGTGACCACCCTTCAATTTGACTTTCAATTTGGGGAATAGGAAGGAGTACAGAGGGTGGTGAGACACAGTTATGTTGGTGTGGCCAAAAAAAACTATGGCTCACACTGGCACAATAGCATCAACTTAACACATTTGGTCCGAATTTTACTTAGATACCTCAGGATGTTCCAGTAGAACTACATGTTGACATATTTACTTATCCCGTATGTGCTTTGAGGCAAAAAAATGACTTATTTAAAAGGCTAATTTCTAATTTCTAAGGCTACTCTTGCTTTGCCCTCATCTTATTTATTGATTGTCACAACACTCATTACTTCTGTCTGTCCCAAAAGTTTATCACTGACTTTGGAAAAAGAGTGTTTAAAATTGTATCTCCCTCCTGCTCTCATTGAATGAACTGGGGTGATTTTAAACCAGAGGCAGTTACTTCAGGCTGCAAATGTTTTGTTTTGCCTAAATATTACAAACTCTATTTTTAGGCCCAAGACAGTGGTGTACTCTGATGTTTTAGGCTTCATTGACGTTGAACTTTATAAAGTTCATTTATGAACTTGTTGGCTGTTGTTGTTTTTTACTCTTCATCCCATGTACATTGGTATACTTACTTTTTGTACTTTTGCTTTGTGTATTTGTGTGTATGTTACTCGTCTACACAACCAATGATGATTGTACTGCTCTCTGTGTTTGCCAGGACACTCTTGCAAAAGAGATTTTTAAACTTATGAACCATAATATCCTGTTCTAAATAATGGTTAAATAAAATAAATAAAAGACTAAATGAACACATTTGCAGTACACTCCTGTGAATATCAAAAAAACATCAGAAGTGTGCTCGGGTTGGCCTCTTAATACAACACACTTCGGGCTCTTCCACTGCCGACTGCAGACTGCTCTGTGGTCTCTCTTGGTCTCCAGAGACCAATGTCTCATCACCAGTTGATGTTCGCTGTCTGTGCAAGTCCATGTGAAATCACAGATGTGTACCTGCAGGTGGTCTCAACAAGACTTCTGTGGAGCAATCTATAGTAGAGGGACTGGATGTTGTGTATGTCTGCTCAGGAAGGAGATTTTGAAATCAGCCAAAGTTAAATCACTTACAGTTATTGCTTTTTATAGATGCAGCAGAACTTTTTGATCAATCTTGGCATAAAAATGTACATTGTCATTCTTAAATAAAGTTGCTACATTATAAAGTTGCATACCTTTCATTCAGATGTTAAGTTTTACATGACATGGACGAAAGTACTGGCCCACCTACACATTACACCCACAGCTGTTCAGCTATGGAAATCCATGCCACGGAGGTCCTGGTGCACAGTTTTTGTGCTGATGCTAATGCGAGGGGATTTTGAAACTCCACTTACCAAGTCAGCAAAGTGTTGGAAACTTTTACACACCATGAGCCTCAGCACTTTGCGACCCCACTCTGTAACCTCACGTGGTCTGACACTTTGTGGCCGAGTTGCTGTTGTTCCTAATCGCCTCTACTTTCCAATAATAGTTAGTGCAGTGTTAATTTTGACAGCAGATTTTGATTTAGTTTTAGTCATAATTTTGTCATCTAAACTCCTTTACTTTTAGTCTAGTTTTAGTTGACTGAATATCAGAAGATTATCGTTGACTAAATCTAAAGTTGATTCAGTTGATTAAAATATAAAGTGTAAAAGTTTGTTGTGTTATTACCGGTGAGAGTTGCTCAACATCGTTTATTTTCCTTTGCATCAAATGTGAAATGTGTCCATATGTCTACTCTTCTCTTCTTCCCAAGTGTTGACATTTTGTCACGTTTTCATGAGAAAGAGGGAGCATGGGAGTCGGGGGCAGATCAAATTGTACTGCACACGGAGATTACTTCTGATTGGATCACTTCCAAACTCGTCCCGCCTCTCTATACAACTTAATTACTTCTGATTGGATCTCGTCTCTCCAGAAAATTTTCATCTAGTTTTTTTTTCGTTGACGAAAGTGTCAATACATTTCATCATAGTTTTAGTCCTCACTCATTAGTTTTTATTTAGTTATCGTCTTGTTTTTATCAGAAAAAAAGGTTGTTGACAAAAACAATGACGAAAATTATCCATCAACGATATTAACACTGGTTAGTAATACTTTCAAATAAGACTGATTTAATGTAGCTAATGTTATTTAGAGTATTCACCAAAAAATTAAGCACTCCAGTTTCAACATTTAGGTAAAGGGGTTGGAGGTGTGGTGTACCCAGACTATAGCTATCCACCCCCTAACCCAGTGAATTTCCTACTTCCAGGCTATACTAGTTTAAAATGGCTCATGGGAATATTAAGAAAAATTAGCAGTTAACAGACTTTAACTTTTGTAACTTTTATATAAACCCTCCACTTAATCAACACAGCAATTCAGTGTTGATTAAGTAATTCAGTAATCTGTGTTGGTGACACAGAGACATGCCTTGAAGGCAATATAAAAATATATAATAACAATTACATGTGCAAAATCGTGTCCCTTGTAACTATTTAGGTATATTACTTTCTTATTACTAATGATAGTCATTAAATATTCTAATGTGTTCCAATATGTTATTTTGGGCAGAAAAGGAAAAAGAAGGATTAATTATTTTCCTTTATAGACAAATTGTAATGGTGCATTTTTTTTTAATAAGACACATCCGTACCTGTGAAATTGTTGTTCAGAGAACTGCCAATTAAATCATGTTTGCTTTCACATTGTCCTTATTTCAAAACTTCTAATTTTTCAGTATGCACGTGGGTGATTTGGGGCTACTTGGCACATGAAAAGGTGGGTCTTTGGATTTTTAGAGGAAAATAAAATATGTTGTGCAAGAGGATCCACTACATGCAAATCTTATGTATTCATAAGTATTATTTTTAAATATTATTCTTTTAAGCTTTCCAAAGACTATTTTAAATAGAACTCTTTGCTGTGTTTAATATTGTGATCCATGATAAAATAGCATGCATTGTTATTTTCCAGCTAGCTTTTGATTGTTTTATACATGTTTATTACATTTTTAATGTTTAGTTTTAAATATTAGGATGTTAGTGTTTTTGAAATAGGTGGTTTAATATTTTGCATAACTGGTTCCAGTTCATCATCAAACTTCTTGATGTTTTAGTCAGTGATTAACATGGTATTAAATAGAAACAGGCATGTTTGTATTTTGCAGCTCTGATTCCTGCTTATTACACAGAAACTATCACAGACGTTTCAATTTAATAAGCCAGAGCATTAAACATAATATTTACATTATTGCTTTTAAGCAAAACAGAATGATGGGAATCTAAGGTAGGATGAATTCAAGCAATATGGTAATACTATCCTAATATGCTAAAACATCAGCCAATATTACCTTATTATTATGAGGTTATTACCATTTTAAACCTGAATAAAACAATTGTGAAAATTCAAACACACAGACATTACCTTCTTATTACTAGCAGGTTATCATATTGTTACCAAGGTACAGTGGGGCAAAAAAGTATTTAGTCAGCCACCAATTGTGCAAGTTCTCCCACTTAAAAAGATGAGAAAGGTCTGTAATTTTCATCATAGGTATACCTCAACTGTGAGAGACAAAATGAGAAAAAAAAATCCAGAAAATCACATTGTCTGATTTTTAAAGAATTTATTTGCAAATTATGGTGGAAAATAAGTATTTGGTCAATAACAAAAGTTCATCTCAGTACTTTGTTATATACCCTTTGTTGGCAATGACAGAGGTCAAACGTTTTCTGTAAGTCTTCACAAGGTTTTCACACACTGTTGCTGGTATTTTGGCCCATTCCTCCATGCAGATCTCCTCTAGAGCAGTGATGTTTTGGG
>VUQS01008013.1:11889-25809 GCA_015108495.1 Heterochromis multidens
GCCCAGAAAAAAAAAAAGAAAAAAAAAAAAAAAAAAAAAAAAAAAAAAAAAAAAAAAAAAAAAAAAAAAAGACAGGATGTCCCTGTAAACAATACAAAATGCACAAAAAAAATGCTCATACACAGACACCCACAAATACACACATAGACGAACGGCACACCAGCAAACACAGACGCTCCCATAAAGGCTAGAAACAAGGCGGAAAGGCCCTGCCTCAGCATTATGTCACTGCAGAATTTCAGCATCATCCATAAAAGTCAGGAAGTGCTTACAGCGTGTAATATACCCATCCCTTATTTACAGTGTGAGGTGGGGTGCAAGCACTGATCTGCAATCAGGGGCTTCGCACGACGCCATGATGTGCAAAAGTAGTGAAATGAACTCAACCACAGACAAGTGGCTGTAAATGAAAAATTGATTCCAGTTGTAAGTGTTTTAATCATAGTGAGCGCGCTGCTGGGACTCCACAGGAATGATGAGAAAAAGAGAATCATGACTACAGGTGAGAAGAGCGAGGCAGCTATTACCACAAAATATATGTACAGTTCTACTTATAGAGACCTGGTGGATTCCCTCATTATATCATATATATATATATATATTTTAAATTTAAGAACAATCAAAATTAGTCCACAATTTCTGTACTCAAAATGTCAAATTCAGGAAATAGGACAAAGTATATATGTGTATTTTTTAACCTGTAAAAAATATCCCCCAAAAGGAATGCAAAATGATTAATACAGATGAGTAATGATAAAAAAAGTTCAGAAAAAGCTACCAATCCATTTTTTAGCATTGTTAGCAAAACATTATGTCTAAATACACTCACTGGCCACTTCATTAGGTATACCTGTTCATCTGCTCGTTAATGCCAATATCTAATCAGCCAATCACATGGCAGCAACTCAATACATTTAGTCATATAGACATGGTGAAGATGACCTACTGAAATTCAAACACAGCATCAGAATGGGGAAGAAAGCTAAGTTAAGTGACTTTGAACGTGGCATGGTTGTTGGTGCCAGACGAGCTGGTCTGAGTATTTCAGAAGTTGCTGATCTAGAGAAAATATTAAGTGAGTGGCAGTTCTCTGGGCCAAAATGCATTGCTGATACCAGAAGTCAGAGGAGACTGGCCAGACTGTTTTGAGTTGATAGGAAGGCAACAGTAATTGAAATAACCACTTGATACAACCAAGGTATGTAGAAGAGCATCTCTGAGTGTGAAACACTGAAGCAGATGGGCTACAGCAGCAGAAGACTACACCAGGTGCCACTCCTGTCAGCTAAGAACAGGAAACAAAGGCTACAATTCACACAGGCTCACCAAAACTGGACAACAGAAAATTGGAAAAATATTGCCTGGTCTGATGAGTCCCGATTTCTGCTGCAACATTCAGATGGTAGGGTCAAAATTTGGTCTAAACAACATGAAAGCATGGCTCCATCCTGCCTTGTATCAACAGTTCAGGCTGTTGCTGGTGGTATAACGATGTGGATATTTTCTTGGCACACTTTGGGTCCCTTGGTTGAGCATCGTTTAAAAGCCACAACCTGCATGAGTATTGTTGCTGACCATGTCCATCCTTTCATGACCACAGTGTACCCATCTTGTGATGACTGCTTCCAGCATGATAATGCACAATGTCACCAAATCATCTCAAAATGGTTTCTTAAACATGAAAATGAGTTCACTATACTCAAATGACCTCCACAGTCACCAGATCTCAATCCAATAGAGCATCTTTGGGATGTGGTGGAACAGGAGATTCCCATCACGGACGTGAAGCCGACAAACCTGCAGCAATTGTGTGTCATGTCAACATGGACCAAAATCTGTGAGGAATGTTTTCAGGACCTTGTTAAATCTATGCCACCAATAATTAAGGCAGTTTTAAAACCAAAATGGAGTCTAACCCAGTGAGGTGTGCCTATTAAAGTGTCCAGTGAATGTATTTCAAACACAGTACCAAGCTTAGACTATAAAATGTAAAAACGTAAATAATTGGTAAAAGTAAGCAGCTGAAAACAATGAATAGAACTTACATTATTGTCCTAAAAGCAAACTGTAAAACTTTAACATATTGTATGGATTAACAGTTGATACAGCACGGAAAAAGTAAAGGAAAAAGTTGAAGCGGTACACATAAAACTTTAAATGGGTGAAATTGGTCACCAGCTGTTAAACTGAGCTCTAGTGATTTATGGCTGAAATAATACGCTAACAGGTAAGCACAGCTGAATCAATTCACTATTGAGAATTGAAAATTACGCCAAAAATTGTCCAGATCCAGTTTAAAATAAGTTCAGCTTAACAAATTTAAATATAAACAATGTTGCAGAATGGGTTTTAAGAGTCCATCTGACAGGGCTGCAGGGTTATGTCAGATGAAAAAAGGTTGGAAACCACTGGTCTACACAATCTTCTTCAAAAATGCAAATACACACCCACACACAGACATACACACAAAACCTCAAGTGGTTTCTAGCAATGCAGCTTGTTCGGGATTTATTTACTCAGGATTTGAAACATCTGTCTTTGAAGTGTCTTTGTCTGTAATGCACACGAAACTGACAAATTACATTTAAGAAAACACAACAAAACAGGAACACCTGTTGTGCCCCGTCACGCTGAATAATCCACCAAACCCACTATGATCACTCTTAATATAGACTCAAAGATGAGACTATATGCTTAAGAGTTTGGGTGACCTGAACCTATACCTCAGTCTGTTTATGTAATTGCTGACATTAATTTATTAAGGGTCAAAGAAGACTGAACTTAACCAGAGTTGGCGGAGTCTGGGCTGGCCTGGGGTTGTGATGCTAAATAAAAGGTCACACCCTGTTTTACCTACACCAGTGAGACGGTCAAATGGAGCATTCCTAAAATATGTCTGTGCCTTTTTCCTACTGAGCATTACCAGGCACAACCCCTGACCTTTACTGAGAGGAAGGCAGCAGTGATCACAGCATTCACCAGTGAAGAGGAGGAAACGACAGCGAGAGAAACAGAAGGACATAAAGATTTGATGAGGAGACTTTCTGACAGCTACGTCCTCTTCAATAGCAGGTACCTCACATACCAGTGAACTGCAGCCCTAAAAATAAAAACTTTACTATGTCACGCTAGCGATATCTTCCAATAAACCAGAGGAAAGATACCACCATACCATGAATGTGTGACAAGACTTGTTTCCAGTAATATGAAAGGTAGACGTTAACTTCTAAAGAGCATTAGTGAAGAAACTGACTTACACACCACTGAGGACACTGCAGTCATGTTTTCAGTCTGTTCTTGTCATGAGGTTTCCCAGATGTGGCATCAGTTTGTGAGATAAAATGATGGAACATCCCATTATTGTTCCTGACCCTACATAATCCATATTCCACTATGTATCCAGGGATACTAAGGTAAATTTGCCAGTATTTTCTAAAAACTTATGGATTTTACTAATCCAATCCAAACGAATCCAAATTATACAATTAAGAACATAATACAAAACAACCACAATAATATTTAGTGTAAATATCTATTTACGAATTTAAGATCATAAAAAACATACACAAAAAAGCATATCCCAGTTTCTACTGACTAAAATTCTCAATTGAGCAAAAGAATGACGATTTATATATCATAACAATAATAAGTTACTTAATATTTTACAAGTCACAGGAGGGCAATATTGCTGCGCAGAAGCTTTATGTCTGAAAAGTAAGATCAGCACCTGTGTTAGGTGTTTATTCATGAACACATCACTGTCTGGAGGTAAAGATCCATTATGTTGGAATTTAAAAAGGGATGATCACATGAGAAATGAGTGTTTTTCTATCTATCTGCGCAGCTTCTGATGTTTTTTTTTTTAAACTGTGGTTTTGTGTGGAAATTTCAGAAACAGATCTTCAGCTTTAAAGAAAGAGGTCAGTTAATTTTAGAAGACTTTTTAGGATTTCTGTGGAGCAACAAAAGTGACAATGAATCACTTCTGTGTCTGAGAAAAAGAGTGATGACTCTTCATTCCTCTGCCTTCCCTTGTAGAATCTGCCCTGCTTCATTCCTAGAGAGGAGTGTGTTTCCACAGCACTTCACCTGCAGTATTAACTCTGGTACTTACGCCTACTCTCAAAGATAGCCCTGGACTTCTCATAAAGGTCATATGGGTCTGGCTTTGCCAAGGCCAAGGCCTCGGAGGCAGAGTCAGGGACTGAGGCCCTGTGAAGATGGTGTGTTGGGAAGGGGGCGCTGTGGGGGATAACAGGGGCCGATAGGCTGGTCTGAGCCGGGCTGCTCTGGCCCTGCTGGGACTCCCACTGCTCCAGCACCTGCAAAGCACAGCAGCATGAGGTATCAGTATTTCCCTTCCAGCTTTCCCATTCCTGATGCTAGATTTTATCCTGAAAATCATGGTAAGAACTGCAAACATCTAGGCACAGTTTAAGAAGCTGTGACAGTTCACTAAACCCTGCCGCCCCCATTAATGGCTGCAACACCTGTCAAGCTTTGCCTGCTCGCACATATTTACCACTTGACTTGCAATAACTTTAGAAATAATGCATACTTATTTTCAGACAGATGTAAAGCAAAGTCCTCAATTCTAACCTAAGAAATGATGCTTTTGTCATACAAAAAGATGACTGCTACTTTATATGTTTTTATATAACTGTAAAGTCTGTCTCCTTCTGATTTTATGTTTCTGGCTGATTCCCTTGAACAGGATTAAAATATGTGGTGGCTGCACATAAAATATACTGGAAAAGATCTGACGTCATTAACTTTGGCAAAAAGACAACAAATCAGGCAACTGATGATGATGCCCTAGGCATTAAAAAAAAAGATCATGAGGCAGCGAAATGTGTCAGTTGTGGACTCACTTAAGCTCCTTGTTTAATGTTTTTTCAAACAGTTTTGATAATGATGTCATTCATGTACGCTGATTTATGATTTTACATCCCTGATTGAAAGCATCAGGGATGCAACGTTTTGCACAGTCTGCCTTTGCCTTGTTTTTGGTATTAGTATGGCAAAACTAAAGAAAATAGTCAAACTATGACTATAATCAGCATCCTGCTAAAATATTTTAACATCTGGAGAAAACCAAAGCTTGACAGGCCTGCTGTAACCGAATTAATTGCTAAAATGTGGTTGAATATTCCCTGTTAGGGGGCAGTGTTTCACCAACTGTCAATTCAAGCACGTTAGTGAGGTTAGTAGTAGAAATAAGCAAAATACTACCAGATGTTTATATTTGGCATTTAGATCACAGGTTTATAGGGATGTGTGCAGAGAGGAAAGCATGTGACATGTGATTGGCACATCTGGAGGGAAATAAAAAGAAAGATAATCAATTCTATGGGCCAGAGCAAAGGTTATTCTCCACTGTAAGGCGGAGTACGGTATATAATCATAATTCGAATAACTTTCATCCAAAAAGACATTTGAAAATGTGCTGTCAAGCATTAGAGGTGACAAAAGCAGTTTTGACATCACCAGTCAAAGTGTCAGCCTTGATGTGTCAGATAAGCAGGGCCGCCTGAGCCATGGCATGACACTAAGCAGATAGCCAAGATGACATGTTGACATGTCAAAAAAGGGTGAGCGACAGATCTGGAGGGAACAACAAGCCTTTTGAAAGTGAGACGGCAAGAGTGGCGGCATAGTGCCACACTTTAATACTGAGAAATGCAGGTCATCTGGTTCCAGATGTACTGAGAATAAATATCAGCTTCATAGAAGCTCTGGTCAGGAATGAAAAGTGGCTCCACTCTTTGTAGTTTTCAGATGCGTCTGCTATTGATGTGAAACACGTCTGCATAGGGCAGGCTGCTGAGACTGGGGACCTTGTTAAGGCGGGGAGTAGACTTTTGCATCCTGAGCTCTCTTTCACTCTGTCTCTTTTTATTTGAGATTAAGACATTGAAGCAAGCACACTATGGCGATGATCTACTTGATCATATGAATAGAGCGCACTGCAGGCTGACAGTATTACTGAATGAAAAACACCTGCATGTGCTGCCACATTAAGCAGCTGTTCGCTGTTACCTACAGTATGTGCTGAGTTTGAAAGGCAAATCTTAATAAGCTCATTTGCAAATAAAACTCTTGGGAATTGCAGGGTGAGTCTTTGCAGGACTGTAGGTCAATATGACAATTAGGTGATTTCCTGTCTTCCCTTATTAGTTCCTCCATATTTCATTCTCTGCTGCAGAAGTTTTCCCGTAACAAATTATACCCAATTATACTAATACTAAAGTCTAGTGTCTAGGGGTTCAGCAGCTGGGAGAGAGGGGCAAGCTAAATGGAGACATCCAAAAAATGAACAGGGTGGTGAAAAGGTGAACAAACAAGACAAGAGAGAGGTTGTGCATGCTGACTGCTGCACTATGAAAATTCAAAGCTTAGAATTACAATTATTCTGAGAGAGATGAACGAGAATGATTATGTTGAGAGGGAGCTGAAACGATGAACAATGAAGGGATTTCAGCAGACAAAGCATCTGAAAGCACAGCTGAGGTTTCCTCTGTTGCTAGTTGGGAACTGGAATGGGGACAACATTAGCTAGGGTCAGGGACTGGTCAGAGCAGCGCTGGGAAGATGCCAAAACATGAAAAGAATATCAGGGTGACACATATAAAGCAAAATGAATCTGATCTGAGAGGGTATTTGGTGGACAGAGTTGTTAGAGGGCCTGTAGGGACAGCAAATGACAGTGTAGTAGTGTATTTATAACAGCAGTGGAAGTGGGACTCTGAGCTAAAGGCAAGTTTGCAGCGACACCACATGACTGTTTTTGCTTTACTGGGCAAAAAAAAAAAGAAGGTGAAAGATAAATGACCACGGAGAAAAGGCAGGGTATGGAAGTGCAGAAAAGCTTTTGAAAAATCTCGCCGAATGGACAAATGTTATGAAATGAAGATAAAAGGGGGATGAAACATATCTGGCTCATGCCAAAGCAGTCTGAACACAGATGGATAGCAGCACTAGAGCTGTAGCATAATAGCATAATGCTAATGTCCTGAGTGTAAATGACCCTGATGGCACAGAGCCAGGCTATGAATCACGTCTGACTTGAAGGATCCAAGTCTAGTGCTGTTATGAGTGGGCTACTTGGACTTTCTGCCATCTCATAACAATAAAGAAGGGCTGAATATCAAAGCCTGGACATGGACATATAGTGAGTCATCAGTGGGGTTAGTACGACGAACAAAAGAGCAGACAAGTCACTTCTAAAATTAGAGTTATTTCATTTAGCACATACGTATGCACACTGCAGCCACTGATGATAATCTACAGATTAAAAAGCAGAAATGGGGACAGGCCAGATTTCTTAGGCATGTTACCTGCTTAGGGGTCTTCCAGGGTGAATAGTGACCTGTAATGTTGAGAGAACAAAAAAAAAAAAAAAATGAAAAAAACAAACATCTGAATTAAATTTAAACCAAATGAAGATAATAATGTGACATGACAACAGTGTTTGTGAGTGGTAGAAAGGACAAAGAAAGGGACATGTGAAAATATGATGAAAGCACAAAGCAGAGGATGGCAAATCATTTTCTGAGGCAGAGACCAACTGTGAATGTGAAGTGAGATTAAAATAAGACCTGAGAAAATGCACTGCTGTACATAGAGAATGAGAAGCTTTGCTACTGATAAAACGTGATTTCTGTTCTGATTTAGAGATATCAGGTAAAAATGTTTAAATTCAGTTAAGATAAAAAAGCAAGGCAAAACATTATGCGGTAGCATTTTAAACCTGCATTATATATTTCTAGCCACATGGGGCAGCAGAAACAAGCTGTAAACACTGACAAATGATCACATTTTAAGTATTCCTAAAGGAAACTCCTATCTCTTCAGCTGCTAAATGCTCATCTGTGAGCAGGTGCGATTATGAGAGAAATCAGCTCCATGCTGCTGAAAACTACCTACCCTAATGAAAGCTGTGAGAGTAAAATCTAAACAGGAAAGTTTTAGGCCATAAAACCAAAACGGTTACATAGAAGACACTAAAATGTAGTATTACAAATCCTGATCATATGATTTTCAATGCCTTCACAAATACAGACACTCCTGGTTTTTACTAGTGTGACAGAGAGAACCTGTTCTATATTATCATGTACTGCATGTCCCATGCCACTAGAGGGCCAGCTCAGTCAACTGTGAAAGGTAAAAAAAAAAAAAAGCCTCACTGATAAAGATGAGCCAGCCAACACAGAGAGAAAGTACACTCTTTGACGATACAAGAGTTTTGGCTTTCTCCGATATTTAATGCGCACGCTTTGCCTCAAAAAAGTTATGGATAAAGATGTAATCCTACAAACTGCATCTCCATTGAGCCCACTGATGTTTCAGTATCTGTCACGCCAACAACTATCAGTAGGTCATCCAACAATAATCTAGATAAAAGTAGAGGTGTAACTGAAGATTAAATTCATGTTTGATTAAATGAAAATTTTAATTTAGACTATTTAACTACTTTAATAATACAAATATCTGATCAGCCAATCACATGACAGCAACTCAGTGCATTTAGGCATGTAGACATGGCCAAGCCTGTCTAGAAGTTCAGACTGAGCATCAGAATGGGGAAGAAAGGTGATTTAAGTGACTCTGAACATGGGATAGTTTTTGGTGCCAGATGATGTGACTATTTCAGAAACTGCTGGGATTTTCCCACACATCCATCTCCAGGGTTTACAGAAAATGGTCCAAAAACAAGAAAATATCCAGTGAGCTGCAGTTCTCTGGGTGAAAATGCGTTGTTGATGTAAGACGTCAGAGGAGAAAGAATTCACATTCACCAAAATCGGACAACAGAAGACTGGAAAAATGTTGCCTGGTTTGATGAGTCTTTATTTCCGCTGCGAGTTTCTGATGGTACGGTCGGAATTTCACAAAAACAACATGAAAGCAGGGATCCCTGCCTTTTATCAATGATTCAGACCGCTGCTGGGGGTGTAATACTGTGGGGGGTATTTTCTTGGCACTTTTGGGCCCTTTAGGGTCAACTGAGCATCATTTAAACCCCACAGCCTATCTGAGTATTGTTGCTGACTATGTCCACCCCTTTATGACCACAGTGTACCCATCTTCTGATGGCTGCTTCCAGCAGGATAACACACCATGTGACAAAGCTGAAATCATCTCAAACTGGTTTCTTGAACATAACAATGAGTTCATTGTACTCAAATGGCCTCCAAAGTCAACATATCTCAATCCAATAGAGCATCTTTGGGATGTGGTGGAACAGGAGATTTGCATCATGGACGTACAGCTGACAAATCTGCAGAAACTGTGCGATGCTATCATGTCAATATGAAGCAAAATCTGAGGAATGTTTCCAGCATGTTGAATTTATGCCATGAAGACTTAAGGCAGCTCTGAAGGCAAAGGTTAGTCCAACCCAGTACTAGCAAAGTGTACCTAATGAAGTAGCTGGTGAGTGTATTTAAACAACCTACGCATTCAACTGTATTTTCATGTACTGTCAAACCACACTTTTTGGCTTTACAAGATGCCATCTGTCCCACTTTCCCTTTTGCAGGTTTACAGCATGTCCACATTAGTACGCAGAGAATCTGTTAGGCAGGATTCACATGTACACGCTTCAGGCTTCAATGCTCTCGCTACGGTTTTTACTTTGAAAAGGCTGACATCATGTATCACTGAACTGAACTGTGGAACCGTTACTTTGCTACTTTTGCTGAAAAGTTGAGGAAACTTTCCAAGCATTAGTCAATCAAATCATGCTCATTCAGAGGCCCCAGCGTTGCAGCTAGCCAATCAAATCACATTATAAGAGCAAGGTAGTTGCTTGTGCAGTCCAGCATCAAAGGTAGGCACACCGACCGTCAAGTGTTGATACGTGAATCCTGCATGGAGCTCAACTTCAGCATAAACTGTTTGGGCTGCTGTGTAACCAAACATTTAAATGGTGGTGTACATTAATTATTATTAATTGCTTCAACCAACTAATATTTCTAAGGGCAACTAATTGTTCAGTCATCTAACTGCATAAACCCCCAGCTACAATGATTTAGCTTTTTTCTGAAACACAAAACCATACCTATATACCATACACAGGTGAGATTTCACACTAGGAAGGTGTGAGTCTAAATCCATTCATATAAAGGTAGCCATGTGATCCAGACTTAGTATAAAAGAATTGCAGCTTGAACATTAATTCATTGTTTCAGTTTTCATTTGACATAAAGAAAGGCTGACCTCATTCAATACCTCAATCTTCAGCAAACATTTCATTAAAGCATTCAATATCAGCACTCAGTAGGACGGCAACTATGTTAAGCAAAGGGACATTTGTGAATATATCACTGATCTGTCAGTGCCTGCAGCAATAAAACTCTGACTTTCACTTAAGTAGGTTCAGGGTGACGATAAAGTGGTTTTAGTTTGTAATGCAGTGCAGCAAGTTAAGAACACACTTTCTCCTTTCACTTTCCAATTCATCTTGCTTTGACCTTTAAAATGTTCCACACATTTCAGCTGCTTACAACATTGTTCAAGCACAACAACCAGAAATCTGAGCGATGAAAGAAAATCATCAGTAAAAAGCACAAGAGAAGCAGCGGGCATCAAACAATTGCATATGTGCATTCATACACACACACACACACACACACACACACAGACACACACACACAGACACACACAGACACAAACACAGAGTAATGAAGCACTTTTCTTTAGTCCAATTCACAGGAGCATATTAAGAAAAGGTGCATTTTCTATCTTCCTTATTCACTTCCTCTCCGTCTTTCAAGTGCTGCCACAGTCTCCCCTCTGGGAAGCTTCAAGCACATGCAAATTGAGGGATCAAATTAAAGGGTGACTGCTCGAATTATGCACCAGCCTTCCCAGTCTTGGTCTGGCCAGACTCCAATTGCACTGTAAAAACATTCGTCTCACTGAGCCACTAGTGGAATGGTGACAACATGAAAATTAACAAAAGCTACAAAGAGGAGAACTCCAGCAATGATTTTCAGAGCGTCGGCTCTACTCTGTCAAAACAAGCCAAATAACATTTTTAGAAACAAAACAGTTACAGGAGCTTATCTAAAACTCAATTCCAATTTCACTTTCAATGTACATGGGAGCATTTTATCAGCCTAAAACAAGAAAGTCTATTGAAGTATGATAACTGCAAGGGGCAGAGAGGATTTTTGCTTTTATTCCCAAAGAAGGTGAATCAATGAACAGCCCTCCAAAATACCTAGGTTTGAGCCTTTGTGGAGGGTACAGTGAGCAAAAGAGGCAACAACAGAGCAGTCCTCCAAGTAAGATAAGTCAGACCGACAGAAAGGAGGGGCACTACCTGACATCACTGACGGAGGTGATCCACAGGTTAAAGACACTGTTAGCTCAGGCATACCAGACATTTATCCAGACGTAGGTGTCAAAGTGCCCCATGGCTAAAAGTTGAGAAGGGGTGAGCAACAGAGAGAAAACACCAGGAGAGAGAGAGGGCAAAAAGAGCTGTCCGTGGTGCTGAAAGCTCTTAGACCAAATGCTAATCAGATCTGTCAGCTCGGCTGCAGGGAGCTACACGAACCCTGCAGCGTCCAACTTGCACTTAAATTCTGAGCTAACTGGTGTCCTGTCCTGCTGTATGTGGCAGCCTTTTCCAATGTAAGCAATATAAGCATAGCACAAGTAATACACATCAGTAAAAGTATACACAGGTAATGATTGTGTCTTAGTCTATAGCTGAGCATAAATGTTCTACACTCCACTCCAGCCATGGCACAGCTTAAAGGTAATAGTGAAGGAGATTTGGTTGAAGTTGTGGCTCATTTTCAATTTTTGGTTTCTGGGCAAAACTCTAATTAAAGAGTTCGGAACTGGAAATGTTTCCAGTGATGCTGGAGCTGGCAGAGACTTCACAAAAAGCACTAGTTCTCAAATGCACCAAATTAAATCTTACATGTTGGCTGCTGCTGTCAAAATAAGCTTCTCATGGGGAAAAAAATGGTTGAATGTCATTTAAAACAAGCAAAAAATATCAGTTGCTGTACAGGCCATAGACTGTATTTAAAAGATGGATTTAGCCTCCAGTTCTTAAGTGCCTTAAACCTGCATTATCTGTAATGGCCATCAGTGGGTGACTCCTTTGGTTGCCAAAAGTAGTATGTTTAAGTAAAAGTCAGTCAGAAAATGACCCTATTGCTTAATTGATTTTGGCCTCAGTAAACACTTTATTTGTAGCTTTATCATGTCAATTGCTAGTTTCACGCATTATTAAATACAACATGATGTTTAGTTTGCATGAATGTGATGTGTCCTTGGTTTCTCAGTCAAAAATAACCATTAGGCCTCAGTCATGCAGGGCTAGAGACCAGTTAGTGACTATCTGGCAACCACCAGTTGCAAGGGAAAAATGTGCATTCCCCAACTGGTTAGTGATTGGTTGCTGGAGGTTACTGGTAGTCTATGAAATAATTTCCTTAAGCCCCAGTCAAACAGGCCTAGAGACTGGTCAGTGACCCTCTGATAACTGCCGGTCACTGGGAAAAAAATGTGTATTCCTCTACCAGTTGGCGAATAGTTTCAAGAGGTTGCTGGCAGTTGCTAGCGTGAAATTGGTTGCAAAGAGGTCTACAGTGCTGCACAGATAACCTCCTTGCAATTTTTTTGATTGCTAGCAGTTGCTGCAGTCAAACACAGTTTGCATGAAAGATGCCGACTTGGCTGCAAACACTCGCAAACTACTTGCCAAGTGGTAGTGAAACTGTAAAAAGTGTCATTCAACCTGGAAATGAAGACCATTCGTCTTAAAAATAAAAATTGTGCTTTACCACTGCAACCAACACATTTCAAAAGTCGAAACTTTTACTTTGAAGGCGAACGGTCTCCATTTTCAGTTTGTCAAGTTTCACTACAGCTTGGAGAGTAAAATGCCAAGTGTTCAGTATCCTTAATGCAAACTATGGGCGACTGCTGCAATCTGCTGGCAACCAAAGCAATCGCAAGGAGGTTTTTGGTGCAGCACTCTCTTTCCGACTGATTTCACCCAGTGACAGCCAGCAACTTCCAGCAACCACTTGCCAAACAGTTGGGGATTACACATTTTGCCCTAGTGACTGGAGGTTGCCAGGGGGTCGCCAACCGGTCTTTAGGCCTGGGTAACTGAGGCCTTACTTTCCAGGAAAGGTCTCAAAATAGAAGCAGCGCTGTAAGCCATCCACAGATGTGGAAGGAGACAACCTTAAAGAGGATGGCTGCCAATAAACTCACCTCTTACAGCTCATTAAAATGTGACCTGTGCCACACTCCCAGAACCACCTGTGAGATTTGATGTGCAGTGACTACCCAACTTGCTCAAAAAGGCGAGTGTAAACATTTAGCCAAGCTATTATCCATTGTAATAAAACTGTCATCATTCCGCTGAAATGATGATCCACCTCTTAACATACCACAATTTGGCTCACTTCTTTAGACCACTGGAGACTGGCCACACTTTCTAATTGAGCTGGCTGTTTCTGTTCAGCACTTGTGCCCCACTGCAGAGTAACAGAGAGAGAGAGAGATGGGAGTCACTGACTGATATCTGTCACCAAACAACCGTCATGCTTCAGTCTCTGACACATTCTCCAAATATTTGCCAGTTCAGGGCCAAGCACACAGCTCATCACGTTCACTGAAATGGCAATCTGATGCGGAGGATTGAATGAGCACCACAAGCTGATTAAGTTTTAAAGTGTGCATATCTGCGCATATGTTTGAATTTTTAATGACAACTCTTTGATCCTGCAGGCAGATTTACCACCTCATGACAGAGAACACACACACACACACACACACACACACACACACACACACATTATGTTGGATGTAGTGTGACTGTGGAGTGCTGCCAGCTGGAGGAATCAGAAGGTCCCGTGCAGATTAATGAGTAGACACAAACCA
>VUQS01008023.1:6047-47255 GCA_015108495.1 Heterochromis multidens
CGCCCCTCATTTTTTTTTTTTTTTTTTTTTTTTTGTTGATCAGTAGATTTAGCAGAGGTGGAAAAATAAAAAGAAATTTGTCATTTAAGTAGACCCACAGATACTCGTGTCAAGTAATACTCTGGTAAAAGCTGAAGTACTGATTCAACTTCTTTACTCAAGTAAAAGTGAAAAAGCACAGGCTCTGAAATCCACTCATAGTATAAAACTAGCTCTTCTGCAAGCTATTGTTATGCAAATGAAACTGAACCTTATGCCATATTAATCTCTCTTGTATAATATTAATATGAGGGAATACAATCTTTATTTCAACCTAAATTCTAATCTAATGAATTCACAAAACATGAACATCTGTTGTGTAAAACACAAGCAGAGAAAAACAAAAGGATTTTTTTTACAAAAGCTCTATTTGCTGTTGCCTACATTGTAGATGGGTGACTTTGAGTATGGTCAGAGTTTACAGTGGGATTTCGCAGGTGGGTTGTAGTAGTGCAGTGTGGTCTCAATAATTTCTATTGTGAGCTCCAGTAAATTTTATTTACAGGCTGTGATCAGCTGAGCTGTGCTGTTGCTCTTTGTGGATTTAACCAACTAAATTCATCAAGATATTAGCTGATGCTACATGAGCTATAATGGCTGAGTTCCCTAGACAGCATAAAGCTGGTGTACAGATGGAATTCAGTGAGTGAATCTAATCAGCATCATCAGCTAAAATTGTCCTCTACCCTTGACGTAACTTAACATTAACCATGAACACCACAGCTGCTCTGCACCAGTCCAACACAGTGCATTACTGTAAACTTCACCACAAATAGCACAGTTAGTTTTAAACATCCAGTTTTTCAAATGTCACAGAGCAGCCCTCACCTTTAAAAATAATTTCTCTTCTTCCTCTTTTGTCCTCTCTTTCTTACATCTTTCTCCATCTCTGAGTGAAGTTATCTCTTATTCTTTTCTCTTCCTGGGAAATACAGCAAATGTACCTTTTGGGGGTTTTTTTGTTTGTTTTGTTTTGTTTGTTGAGCTGTTAGAAACATTGCATTTGAAATTACCTGCCACTTTAAAATGTTACTCCCTTTATGCTCACTCCTCTTCTGTAGTGCTAGCTAGATGCTGAGTTTAAAGATGCCGTGACAAACTTATAGACGCTGTTATGGATCATTCCAACCCACTTTAATCCCTGAGTACAGTGCTATAAATGATGCATAGATTATATATTTTGCCTATTTCATCTCGTCGTGTGCAATATGCACCGGTGATGGATACACCAAAAGAATTGTCTTTTATATGTTATTGTTCCATCCATTTACATTCAAAAAGGTTTGATGTTAATGTTATGGGAAATAGTAATTCACCTCAGATGTGTTAAAAACCTAAAGTAACGAGCCTGTTTTGAAAATGTAAGGAGTAGAAAGTACAGATATTTATGTTAAGATGTAGGAAGTAAAATTAAAGTTGTCAGTTGTAGTTGTTGCAGTTTGCCTTTTGTTCTGTCTCTGTCTGTTCCCTCAGCAGATGGCTGCCCCTCCCTGAGCCTGGTTCTGCTGAGGTTTCTTCCGATTAAAAGGGAGTTTTTCCTTCCCACTGTCGCCCAGTGCTTGCTCATAGGGGATTACGTGATTGTTGGGCTTTCTTTCTAATACTGTAGGGTCTTTACCTTATGATATAAAGCGCCTTGAGGTGACTGTTGTTGTGAATTGGCGCTATGCAAATAAAATTGAATTGAATTGAATTGAATTGAATTGAACTGAATACTCTGATATTTAGATGTATTTTTTTTATACCTCATTTTGCTCTTCTCTTGTATGTTCTGCTTTTATGTTCTAAAGTTACTGAAATTAAGACAGAGCACCAATCAACCTGTTTCCCTTTGCACAGCTCTTTATATTAACAAGAAGCAACAGTCTATTCAAACCTCCCTGTGATGACTCAGGGATCATCACAGGAACACATCAGCCCAGCAACCAACTAGTCTCATGATGACACATCTTCACCTATCACCTAAAAAAAAATAGCATAAAGGAACAAACACAGATCAGCTCATAATGACATAACATGCAAGACTTTGTAGTTAAAGTGCTAAAGCTTTCACTTCCCTGATATGCCCTTTCAGGACATTATGATACACAGAAGCTCTTCATTTTTTAGTAGGGATTTTAATGTGAAACATTTGTATGGCATACCTTATACAGCAGTGGGTATCTGAAAACTGAGAACCCCCCTCCAAAATAAAATGTATTTGTTGTTTTACAGAGAGTTACTGTATGTGTCAGCAGCTTGGCCAAACACAGGGGTTTTTCCACTTTGGTTTTTGTGCTATACTGAGCCATGCTAACTGGCTCTTGGCTATGATACATATTTAATATTTAATTGAAAAATAGGCAAGTAGCATCAGTCTTTTCATCAATCTCTCACACCTCCTAAAACTATTCCTTAAGCACGCAACCACACTCATCATCAACTAAAAACTTTACTTGATCAGCCTCGTGTGAATAAAGGCTAATCCTCCATTTGATCACATTTACTGTTGAATATGTTGGTGTTACAGAGGAACGTTTCATCAGCAAAGAACAAAAGGCAAAATACGTGATACGTGTGTACCTCAGGGGGATAGAGTAAGTCATTCAGCTGTGAGCGAAAGAGAATAAAAACTCGCTGAGAGTCTGCAAGATTGCTGCAGAAGGCAAAACAAGATGGTTCTGCCAGTTATCCTTGTTTCACAAAGACGATGGAGTGTTGCTTTCACAGACAAAAGATATGTCATCTTGTCTCTCCTCTTCTTTCTCTTCCACTCTGCTGCAGCAAACTGACCTTCAGTAAATACAGTGTGCACCTGACAAAGCTGGGGATCCTTTCCTGCTACAAAAACAGCTATTTTTTCTTTTATCTTGTTTTTTTTTAATTATTTTAATTTTGATATACAAAAGAAACACCCAAGGCAAAAAGCTTTTGTTCCTTCATATAGAGTATAATCAGCTGTGCCTGAGATTATAACAGGGATGTTGCCTTTGGTTTAAACATTGAAAGCCCAGATGATTGTCTCAGTAAAGAAGTATGTGTAAATGATTGACAGCAACCTGAGAGTATTTGGGTCAAAGAGATTTAGAGTCTGACCTGTGAAGTCTGCTTCCAACCTGCAGTCAGAGCACAAGAGTTTAAGATGTAGCAACCATGAGAAATTCATACTGAGAGGAATATTCTGGATCGGAGATGCTTCAAAGCAAATTCTCAGCACTGTGTGTCAAATTGTGTGGATGTTTGTCGGGTGTGTGTGTGTGTGTGTGGTTTTCTATTCATAATATGGTCAATATCATTGAACTCTATGGCGTTTTGAGTCTGAATTTCTCTACTGAATTTAAAGTGAGAAATAGTGTTTTAGTAAATGTACTTTAAATTTAGTTTTTAATAAAAAAAAATCTGTAGACTCTGTAAGTATTTAAAAAATGGTAACTTTAAAATAAAATATCTCTGATATGGCCCAGTCCAATTCTTGTGTAAAAAAAAAAACAAGTAGGGAAATCTTAAATTATAAATAAACCCTGAAGCAGAGGAGCACTTTGACAGCCTCATTGCCTTTGAACACAAAAAAAAAAATTTGTATCCACAAAATCGTGAAAGAAAATAAACCGTTCGACACACTTGAAAAGACGTGTGCCACATTCCCATTAAATGTTTTAGAGAAGCCATGTGATAGTCCTCTTTACTTTGGTTTAAATCTTAAACAACTGGTTTGCTCAGGGAATATTTCTTAAAGAACCTCCCCCAAAAACATTTGACAACAGTCCTCCAGAGACAAGAAGCAGTTCTTAGCTCTTTGTCATACTCTAACATGAATTTAGTGGCACGAAATGTGAGCAAGTTTGTGAATTTACAAGCTGCGTAACATCTATTTTTCCAGCTCTGCCAACAAACAAGCTCTGAGCTGTTGACTGCAGCTGTCTCAACAAGCAGTGCATCAAATGCAGCATTGCATACATTGCAAATAGTGTGTTTGCTGTCTTTGGTGAATGTCTTTATCTAATATTTGCAGATTTTATCTGCAAAGTTAGATACAGACAGAGTGAATATTTGAAAACTTTACTTTGAAACAGCAGCGCTCATACTGAAGCTTTTCATTTTAAACTTTTGATGAACAGACTGCAGATGCTCTTCGTGTCCTGAATCTAAAGTGTGCCTCACAGACACAGGCAGTGCAACAGTTTGCCACTGCTGTGCTGGTGTAATAAATATACAGAGGAGATAATTTCAGTTAGCTTATTCACCTGCACTGTCTCTCTTTTTTTATTCTCTTCATTGCCATTCATGGACTGCAGATTTGATTGGCTGTAATGATATTCCCCCCTGCTCTTTGGAGGAGAGGGTGCTGAGGCCTCGCTGAGGCACTGTCAGCACAAACCTCTGCTGTGCTGACTTAAGCACTGGTGAAACTCCCACTCTGCCTGGGTCTCCCTTGCAGCCTTCAAGGCCAAGAAGCTTTGTAGCAAGTCAGCTAAAATCGCCATCCACAAAACATGAAGACATGCCAACTGAATAACAATAATGGAGTTTACTGGTTTTTGATCACTGAACACCCCAGGGTGCCTCTGGTTCCTTTACCCCCAACTCACACAGTTTGTTTATCTATGCATCTGTCAACTTCCATCCCTCAATTTTTCTTTCACTCCCCCTGTCAGATTTTCTCTAAGTCTCCATCTGTCCATGTGTGTTTGTCTGTCTCCAATTCTCCATCTCTAGTTTCCACTCTCTGTGCTTACTGTATCTTCGTGCAAATATCCAGCAAAAACCACAGCTGTCCCTTATTCCCTCTCCGTCTCCTCCCTCCCTCCTCTTCCTGCTCCCATCCTTGTTCCTGTTGGCGTGAGTCGACGCTGACAAACAGCAGGCATCCCCAGGTTTACCAGTGGGTTTGATCTCTGCTGGCAGAGCCACCGAGCTGCAGCAGATCGATGACAAAGCCTGTCAGGGCAGCTCACTGTTATTCAAGGATAGATTGCATCTGAAAGCCCATGCACCATGTGGTTAATGAATTAAAGAAGTGGCCAGCCAACATTGATCAGATCAGCTGACAACCATCAATATCTTCCTTTTTATTGGGGTTTATGGAAAGAAAGAGCAATTGTTGAGAGATGTAACGGATGTCTGTTTTATGGCAGTGCTGAACAGGTTCAGTTTTTATTTTGTTTAATGGCAGTCACCTTCAGATCTCAGAAACAGAGAAAATTAAGTCAAAGAAACATTACCGTTTGAGCTTGTAGTTTCCTAGTGTGTGTGTGACTTTAGAAACACAATCATGATAAAAAATGACAACACAAGGTTCAATATACAGACGCTTCAGTCACATCAAATGGATTATCCTCTTATACTGAAATAAACTAATATCAGTGGCTTCATACCAAGCTTTTGCAGTTAAAGGCATGAAAACTAAGGCTGCTGACCTGCAAACTTTCTGCTGACAGTTTGAAGGAACGGAGAACTAGAAAGTCAAAAGTGAAAGATATTATCATGTAATTTTATATAGCTCTGCCTTGCTGGAGTGTGGACTGTTCCACAAACAAGCATAGTCTGAAACTATGATGCATACTTCAAAAACTTCCCTTCTAGAAACAACACTAACTGACAATTCAGTCAGGTCATACTACCAGTCTTCTCGGTAAACGTTGTTTTCTTTAGTAGTATTTAATACTGAGTTACTAACAGGGAGGGAGGCTTTTCGTGAGAGCAAGATAAATTACTTTAGCATTTGAGGGCTTTTCTCACCCATTAACAGGAGGTTATAGAAAAACATTTATAGCTTGTGGCTTAAAGACTAAATTCTCTATTTGCAGGTAATGGGCATAATATTTACAGACATCTAACTGTAATCTTTTTTGTTGCAGAAGTCCACTCTTATATCTGATTGGATTTGTGTTCAAACCCCTGAAGAACACATTTGACAGCAACCTTAACAGCCAAGAGTATTGAATGGCAGTGACAAGTGCTTGGTGTTTGTAAAGCTTGTGATTAAAAGAAGTGCACTTTCAGGCACAGACAGTCCAGAAGATGGATTTAGTTTCAGGATCAGAAAAGCAAAGCCAACTCGAAAGTGTCTTAAACCTGCATTCTTTTTAAAGGGCACCAGGGGGTGATAGTTGTGTTTGCAAAAATACTTCCAGTCTTATAGAAGCGTATGGGAAAAAGGGCAACAGACTTGACCTCGGGAAACACTCTGCTGCTGAGTTTATGGGCTCAGTCACTCATTTCAGGTCATATTGAAAAAACACACACACACACTAGTCAGGTCTATTTTGTAATATCTGCTCATACTATGTTTCAGAAAACAGGACTATCAGGTGCATGCTCATTGGCTAATGATTTGTGACAAATTGTTGGCCCTCTCTCCTCACATCTGGTTTCAAAACACCAAAACAGCAACAACGACAATGCTCGTCTCAAGTCTTCAAACTGAGACACCCACTGGAAGTCCTTCATGATAAAGCTTATAGTTAAGGATGGATCAGGTGACCCAGAACATCCCTTAGTTATGCTGCAGTAGGGTTAGGCTGCTGAGGGTTTCCCAGAATGCATTGAGCATTTCTTCTTCACGTAACTCTCCATGTGTTTATACACCACTGTTGCATTTAGAGGTTTAAACCAGCATTAGTAATTATTAAACTTAAGCTGTCTTGAACATGATCAGATTAGCATCACAAAGGTTGCTTTTTACTACCAGCTGAATGTAAGGTCGGGGACTTCTCAAATCTCTATCAGAAAAAACATTGCTGCCCTTGTTTAAAGTAGGCTGAATAATTTGAATTTTCTACTTAATTGACCTCCTAACTACAGCAACAGTTGCCCAGCTAACTGGCAACTTCTGGCACCTTTTTGAATTTGAGCTTCACAGTCTGTAAACTACCATTAACTGCCGGGAATCAATGAAGTTTGCAGGTGCTCACAGGGCTGAAGATTTTGTTTTTCACGCTGTGCAGCTGATCAGGACCCTGTTGCAGGTGGCCAACTAGTGCTGGAAGTAATTTGAAGACATAATTAAAGCCTAAATGTGTATTTATACATTGCAAAAATACACCAGAATCAGGGAATTTGCCATGAGGGACTCTAGCAGCAAAGGTTCACTGAAATATATACTGAAATTAGCAGGTTAGCATTTATTGCTTATAGTAGAATAACTTATGTGTTCTCACTTCAAGAGTAACTGACAAATGTTAGCCAATCTTCACATGTAGACAGAAATGATAAAAAAAAGTCTTTGAGTGTGTCGTACAGCAGCTGCAGACGGCTTACCGTTCCCTCCCTCTGGTCCCTCAGCAAACATGTTAGAGCAAAGGCACAAATGCATGAAGAGTAATAAAACTTTAATTCATCAGAGGAAACAACAAAAAAATTACCTCTGTATTATAATTCAAAAATGAAACAGGCTCAAACAGCCTTGGCGGGGAAGAAATAGCACTGAAATATCTTGGTGCAATTACTCCCCTGCAGCTGTGGGCTCTTTTCTGTGTGAGAATAAAAGAGGCTAGATATGTTAGGATGAATGTTTATGTAGGAAAATAAATTTTATGAAAAGAAGCAGTACAGCTGGATTTCTCCTCATGTTTGTACTTTTTCTGTGATCTACCACTGGCTTGAAATACAAGAAATGTTTAAGGGAAAATAAGGTGATATGTTTTCATTTAACTGGAGCAAAATGCTGCAATTACTGCCACACAGAATTAGAAATTAAAAACACAATCAGCTTATTTTTTTCCTACCAAAATAAATTGGGGAATAACATACATTAAATTAGGGGAAAAAAAACAAAAAGCTGAATTTTCTCAAACCAGTCATGTAGCATCTGCTTTAATTCAGTCACAGCAGAAAACACATCGATATGCAGAAAGTTCATCAGATTACTTAATTCAAAAGCACACCGAGAGCTAATACAGTGCTGACCTTTCAAATGACTCACCCTCTCTGCCTGTCACACTTGCTTTCTCACACAACTTTTAGTCTCCCACACTGCTAACCATTAGCATTTTCCATCACCTCTCTGAAACAGCACCATAATGCAGAGAGCAGAGAGCGGTCCACAAAACATAATTATCATCTGTAGCACAAGCGCAGGGGTCCCTACGGACTGCTACAGTCGAGCCCCTGTCAATTTATGGATACAGTGTACCTTTTCACTTTATTGCCACACTCGTAAAAAAAAGCAATACTGTGGACAAAGCAAAGAAAATGAAATCCCATTGTTCATATTGCTACTTTAGACTGAGTTAGTTTGTTGGTGGGGAATTTTTAGTCAACTCAAAAGCCCACTAACCTCAACCAGCTGGCAGCACAGGCTAACCACAGTGCAGCTCCAGCTCGGAGATCCACTTTTCCTCCACTTTAGTTCTGACCAAGTAAAATGTGTTTGTGGCTGTGAGTTATTAATAAACGTTGTGTCCATTAGGTTTGTCATCCTGCCTCCATATAAAGAATGGACTGAGGATAAAAATGGCTGCTTGGGAAGAGCTGAGACTGAGGACAACCTGCAAGTTAAAGCTCTTTTTTTTCTCACACAATGTCCCCAATACAGAAGCTGACCATGGACCCTTTATGGATAATGCATGTAGGTGTGTTGCACATGGTTATCAATTTTCAGATGTGAATAATTCAGAGACACATCTCAAGGGATTCAATTTTGAGCTACGACACTTTATGCCGCTCTCACACGTCTCACCCAGAAAGATATCAAACTTTCATCTCTGATAAATTGTTGTGTACAGCTCGGATTTTAAAATGTTTTTACTTGTATCAGCGAGGAGGTGGCCTGCTGACACAACCGATGCTGGATAAATTGATTAATTAAGAGAAAGGACCTTTACTGACTATGAAAGCTTTATTAAAGCAGCCATGTGATGGAGACTGATTCTGTCAGACAGCTGGTTGACCTGAAACAGCTGCAGCAATGAGCTCTGAGAGGTCAGCGCCCCCTGCTGGAGGCTGCATGCATGCAAACATAAAGCCTCACACCCCTAAATGAGGTGAAAGCGCCTCTGAAATGTTTTAGTTTTCTATCTTTAGCTCACTTAAACACATTTACACAGGAAATGATTTATTGGATTGAGGCTTGGACGAAGCAAGTTAAACTTGTGAGAATTTAATTAGTTGGTCACCTTTAAAAATGTAATTTGTTCTAAAATGATCTCACTGAAATGGCTTCAAGATCAGGACTAAAGGAGATGATTAGATTTGATAAACGCAAGAGTGACATTTCATCCAGTAAAAGGATTCACAATGTTGATCAAAAACAAATTAAAACTACAACAACAACGACTGTTATATTATGTAAACTACCTGAAAGAGGAACAGTATCTCTATGACAGAACAACCCCTCATTTTTAATGTTATTTTTTACCAAATAATAAAGAGAAATATCAAGACTCACATTTTAAGATTCATTTAATTTGCATTATGTATGAGAAAATTAAATTATGCATAGCTTGCCATATGTTAGCAGACTGAACTGGCCTTGAGTGGGGTGGATATTCCCATTTACTTTGGGTTCTGCACAGACACTTCACTCACAGATATCAGTGATGCTCTGTAGAAGGGTGCTGGTCAGGTTCTGGGTGGTTTTAATCTGCAGAACCTTCCAGTTTTTGGTTGTGCACATCCCAAACCAGAGAGCATGATTTCTATTGCTGCTCTGTAAAAGTTAACGACAACTACTTAGCATGGGGATTTATGTCACAGTCTCAGGGCTTTGTGTGGCTTTTGAGTTTAGGATTCCTGTGATACTTTTGTCTCTTTGGTTCCTTCCCAAAAAGTTGAATCTGTTCATCTGGACGTGGCGTTTTTTAGTGGGAGAAACGTTTCGTTTACCAACTGGTAACTTCTTCAGTCTTCAGGAGACTGAAGAAGTTACCAGTTGGTAAACGAAACGTTTCTCCCACTAAAAAACGCCACGTCCAGATGAACAGATTCAACTTTTTGGGATTCTTTTACCTGGATTATTGAGCATGCATCAAGAGATCTTTGGTTCCTTGTTTTACTTTGTGGTTCTGCTGTTGAGTTTCTGTGTTTTGGTAGTAGTGGTAGTTCTAGTTCCCCAGCATTTCTCTGTCTTTAGATGCTTGTGACTTGTCTGTGTAGAGCCTGACAGACCGATGTCAATACTGTCAATAATAATAATAATAATAATAATAACTTAGATTTGTATAGCGCCTTTCAAGAAACCCAAGGACGCTTTACAAAGGAGTATAAATAAACAAAACAAACAAACAAAAAAAAAGGCTAGAGGTTGAAGGTTTTGTTGAAGAGGTGAGTTTTGAGAAGTTTCTTAAAGAACTCCAGTGACGGGGCATTGTGAAGCTCAGATGGGAGAGAGTTTCAAAGAGTGGGGGCCACGACACCAATATTGGCCAGTAAATGGAAATTTAAAAAGTAAAGAAGACATGAGACAAACACTCTTCAACCATTTTATGAGTGTTGATGTTGAATAGTTTGTCCACCAGAGGACACTCTGTAACGTCCCCATTGGCAACTCGCATGTTTGGAACGCCACAACACAACAACCAGCTGATCCAAGCAGAGTTGGGCAGAGCGTAAACGAATAATTCACAGCTTGTTGTGACAATGAAACCAGATTATTTTTTAATTGCATTGTCATATCTTAGTAAGGACTCAAATATAACTACATATAAAAGATTTTTTAGGGAAATCTATTTATGTTTTGTGTATCTGAAAGAAAAAAATATCTGCCAATATATCAGATTTTGAAATCATCAAATATCAGAATTTATCTTAAAAACCTAGCAGTCGGGCTCTACCTCTGTATAATCTTCTCACTGACCTTTTTGTTAGAGTTACAGTGTTTTCACTCCTATAGGTTGCTTACTCTGATCCAGATCAGTTGATGAGCTTGTAAAAAGCTTTTTCCCGTGCTGTGGTTTCTTTTCACACAGAGAAAACTCCAAACCAACTCGAAGCAAACCAGAATACATCACAATAAACCATGTGACAGCATTCAGTCCGCTTATTGGCCAGATCTGTCTGGGACAGGAGCAACAAAAATAAATACAGGAAGAAGGTGCTGTGTTCTGGACTAGTGGAGAATTTACTATAAACGTTTGTTTTTATCTGGGTACTCTGCCGCATCCCAGAATGCAAAGCATACCTGGCGTAAAATTGGAGCATGAACCTGATAGTTGGGCCAGAGGTTGAGTTCTGATCACATTCTCACCATAAATGAACCTCCCTGGAGTAGCTCCATAGTGTAGTGGTTTACACGTTCACCTAACAAGCAAAAGAGTCCTGATTTGATTCCAGGAGGAGACTCAAATCCCTTTGGGGTTTTGTCAGGAAGGGCATCTGGTATTTTAAAAAAATCAACTAAATCAATCATGCAGAGCTGTCTGCTGTGGCAACCCCTTGTGAATAAGGGAGCAGCTGAAAGTAGCTTCTTCTTTTGGAGTTCGCTTGGAACCACTTCCTCCAAAGGGTCTTAGTGCAGTTTTTTGGTCTACAACGGCGTATATTTACCAATATCAGATCTGCACAAATTAACTGCACCAATTTAAACTGATTTAAACTGAGAAAGCCCCTTTAATCTTCATGTCCCAGTCTTGGTTTTATTTTGGTAATTTCTTGTTTTACTGTGAAGGCCAGTTTTCTAGTGTTACTTCCTACCTTTTCCTTTCTTTGTGACTGCTCCCTGATCTTTTTACTCCTGCTATTCATTTTTTCCTCCTCACCTGCATCCTGTTTCCCACTTCATCTTCTATGTTTGTATGTGTCTCTCCCTTTGTCATATCCTAATGTTTAATCCCAGGTTATCTTCTCTGTGGCATCCCATCATTCTCTTAGCTCTATCTTTTCTGTCTTATAGGTTTTTGCTTAGGCTTTCTGGATTGTCACATGTTGGTCTTTTTTGCAATAAATACTTTTGTTTCTTTGTTTGAATCTTTGTACATGTCCCACATTTGGGTCCCCTCCATGTCATCACAGTTCATGAAAATTTAGCTTCTTGTGTTTCATCAGTACAGTTGATTTCTTTGTCATCAGAGGTACCAATTAAACCAAACTACTGTGGGGGAAATAAGTCTCTAATTTTTATAGTAATTTAATTTCAAAGATCCAGAAAAAACACATTTCATAAAAGTTATAAATTGATTTGCATGCCATTGAGTGAAATAAGTATTTGATCCGCAAGCAAAACATGACTTAGTACCTGGTGGAGAATCACTTGTTGGCGAACACAGTGGTAAGATGTTTTTTTAGTTCATCACCAGGTCTGCACACATCTCAGGAAGGATTTTGGCCCACTCCTCTTTACAGAAACTCTCTAAATCCTTTAGGTTTCTTGGCTGCTGCTTCGCAACTTGAGGCTTCAGCTCCCTCCACAGATTTTCTATAGGATTGAGGTCTGGAGACTGGCTGGGCCACACCATGACCTTAATGTGCTTCTTTAGCCACTCCTTTGTTGCCTTAATGGTATGCTTTGGGTCATTGTCATACTGGAAGACCCATCCATGACCCATCTTCAGTGTTCTGGCTGAGGGAAGGAGGTTCTCGCCCAAGATTTTACGGTACATGGCCCTGTCAATGTAATGAAGTTGTCCTGTACCCTTAGCAGAAAAACAGCCCCAAAGCATAATGTTTACACCTCCATGCTTGGCTGTGGGGATGATGTTCTTTGGGTCATACTCTTTCTCTTCCTCCAAACACGGTGGGTCGAGTTGATGCCAAAGAGCTCAATTTTGCTTTCATCTGACCACAGCACTTTCGCCCAAACAGACGGGCCTGTACATGTGCCTTCTTGAGCAGGGGGACCTTGCAGGCGATGCAAGACTTTAGTCCATTACGGCATAGTATGTTATCAATAGTGTTCATGACTGTGGTCCTAACTCCCTTCAGATCATTAACAACTCCTCCCATTTAGTTTTGGGCTGATCCACCACCTTTCTCATGATCATCCTCACCCCATGAGGCCAGATCTTGCATGGAGCTCCAGACCGAGGGTGACTGATGGTCATTTTATACTTCTTCCATTTCCAAATAACCAAGCTTCTTGCTGATGGTCTTGTAGTCCATTCCAGGCTTGTGCAGGTCAACAATCTTGTCCCTGATGTCCTTTGACAGCTTTTTGGTCTCACCCATGGTAGTGGAAGAAATTGATTCTGTGGACAGGTGTGCTTTATACACATAATGAGTTGAGATCAGAAGTATCTGTAATTGATTGATTGAGTGATTATAATCCAGAATTCTGGCAGAGTTGTAGGGGATCAAATACTTATTTTCCTCAATGACATGCAAATCAATTTATAACTTTTATGTAATGTGTTTTTTTCTGGATTTTTTGTTGATATTCTGTCTCTCTCCATTAAAATGAATCTACCATAAAAATTAGAGACTCTTCATTTCTTTTGTAAGTGAGCAAACTTGCAAATTCAGCAGGGGATCAAATAATTATTTCCCCCACTGTAGATTAGACCGGTGGATGGTGGAGTACATGAATGTCTCACCAAGCTCAGTAAAGTTTATTTAATGTAACAGCTTGTTATAGGCATGTTCCTATGGTAACTGACTGAGTCTGTGGATCCGTTGGATCTTGCACACATTTTATGTGCAAAGCAAAAAGTTTTGTACAGAAGTAAAGCAGTACTCAGTCAAAGGACACTACAATGTACAACCTTCTGTGCTTCACTACATTCACTACAAGAAATTAAGACACTATGAACTCACAGACCCAGCAGAGTAAAATGCACTGGACTGATTCAGACAGTTTTAATTCCAGTACAGCACAAGAGCTCAGCACAAGTCCAAACTTTACAGGACAACAGCTACAATTAGGAGCCTGCGGTGCTTTCTTGAATGCATGTTGGATGCAGGTAGTCATTACGGGGCGCAGCCATGTATTGTCTGCCTTTAAAACTGTCAGTGCCAACAGTGTTTGCCTGCTCGAGTGACTGTTGTGTGCCTCAGCTGCTGAAATGTTGGTTATTCAAAGCAGTCCTTGTCTCCCACAGCTGCAATTCATTTCTAAAATATGGAGTTTCAGGTTTAGAGGAGAAAATAGCACAGTTTTTGCCACAAACCTCTTCTTAAATAAAGATTGAGAAATGTGTCCTCATTCATCAGCCAAACTGAATGTGGGGTTTCATTTTTGTTGTAGTCAGCTGGTAGACTTTCTGTTTCAGCTCCAACAGAGACGTGAACTTCCTCACATGCATCTGCTGTAATAATAAATGTGGATATTCAAATATTAATCCCCCTGCTCAGATTGCTTTGCATCAATTCGTTATGTAGGACTGCTTTGTGTGGAGACAAATGTATTCACACAGTCACATTATAAAAATTCACCTTCCATCTGCTGAAGTACAGACATTACTTTTTATTGTTTACAGTGAGTGATATATTAAGATATACATATAGCTAAGATAAATAGCTGTTAATTAATGTTAATTAATTAACATCCAGAAGAAAATGGCAAATAAAAAACTCAACAGCCCTCCTACAGCTCTTCTTATGTGTTCCAAGTTCCTCCAACCAGACATGCACCAGCATGTGAACCGTATTTATATAGGCAACAGATTATATAGGAAAGCTGTAGCTCAGGTAGAGGAGGTCATCTGCTAATCAGAAGGTTGATGGTTTGATCCCTGGCTGCTCCAGTCTCCATGCCAAATATCCTTGGGCAAGATACTAACCCCAAGTTGCTCTCTGATATGTGAGTGTGTGTACATGTTATTTAGAAAGCACTTAAGCATAAAATAAGTGCTTGAATGGGTGAGTGAAGCATTTTGTATCAAGTACTCTGGGAGAGTAGCAAAGTGCTAATATAAGAATCAGTCCACTTACCAATTGCTAACATTTGTCTTCTTATGGGGTTTGAACTGTGCTGTCAAAAGAGAAAACTTTCTAAAACCTGAAAACAGAGACTCAAGAAGTTGCAGAAGTCTCTCAGACCTCTTGAGTTTTAATATGCTTAATTTACAACAATGGCTGTTAGGGAGTTTTTTGTTTGGTTTTTTTTTGTACAGTGAAATGTACAAAAATGAAAATGTGGATTTTCAGCCTCATTGATTCTTGGCAGTTAAGAGAAGTGTACAGACTTTAAAGTCTGCATTTGATTGTGTCAAATATTGTCAGAATAATCGATCCGCAATAACCAAACTAGCAGACTAGTTTCCAATTTCAGCTTACTTGATCACACTTGCTTTTTCACTACTGAAATTTGTTACCTTACTAGTGATAAATTAAACAAATGATGTGACATTCATTTTGGAAATCAATATCTTTCAAATTAATGACTCAAATCATGTGTACTATCAAGAGCCCTCTAATTTGGGGTCCAGAATCAGCTGGCAGACTCCAATCCGGCCCACTGGATGGCTTTGGAAAATGTGAAGGAGGGCATAAATTTTTTTAGTTTTAACTGTAGGATTTGATAGGTTTTACAGCTTTTACACTTTTTCTGTAATTTTACACATTTATTTCTTACAGTTTAAGCCCAAAGAGTCGTGCTGACAGATTTCTTTCATTTACTACAGCAGCAGTTCTTTATCGTGTAGAAAACCTGAGACGTACTGTTGAAATTGCACCTTTTTTTTCTTATATTAAGATATCTGTGGGATCAAATGTGAAGTTAAACTTCTTCACATTGACAGAAAGGGGAGTTTCACTGGTCCAGCCCACTTAAGATCAAAGTAGTCAAGATAATAAGATATTCCTACATTTTTAAACATTTTATGAGTTTTAATCATAGCAAATTATCCTTCTTTAAGTAAGTGATTTAACTATACTTCTAATGTCTGTTTTAGCTATGATTTGGAATCAGGTGAAATCCATTGAGCATGTCCTGGCATAAACTGACCAATCATCATGCATTAGCAGAATGTTAGCATGTGCTGAAAGGCAGTGCTGTCTTTCGTCTAAGAAAAACAGTAGGACATTTGAGATTAATTTGGACATATTACTGACACTCTATTTGCCCAAACTAAAGTATAATGTTGGCAATTTACTCCATTAACTCTCTTAATAAGGACTATCTCACGTGCAGCTAGTTTCTATACCATGGGTTTCATAGGAAGTGGAAGGGATTGCCACGATTAGCCCCATCTTTTCCTGTCTGCATTTGTGCTTCTGTGACAATACAAGCAAAATGAAAGGAAAAATACTGGCTTTAACCTTAAACATTCATCAGTGGTCTTGCAGTGTTGTTCACTATTATTCAAAACATATATTTATGGTAATTATATTTGAAAATAAACAGCTTATTGTCACACATGTTACAGCAATAAGCTATTTCTATAATGGGGCATAAACTGGTGAAAGCCTAACACTGTATGCCAGCTGGCACAATACACCCTGCATGTTAGCTGCAACAGCTGGGGACTGATGCATGAAAATTATGTGTACAATCACAGAGTAAGCTTCACACTATTTGGAATATATTGACTGTGTTTTGCTGCTCCATTTTTCTATGTTTAGCTGCCAAGCAGATGTGTCTGTGACCTCAGTGTAAAGAACATTTATCTAGAAATTAAATTCAAGTGATTATTTTTTTTCTTTATTTAGAACTTTACAAAAAGTAAACATATGAAGCTCTGTGAGGATTAGAGTTACAGAAAATTGCTGGAAATCACTTTAAATACACTTAGGTTAAAAATGTACAACAGAGAAAAAAAACCCTGCCCACTAATTTAAATTCAAACTAACCTTACTCTATCAAACATCAATACATATGACTCTTTTCTACAAACATACAAACATAACACATGATGCTATATGTGGCATGGCACTCTTTTATTGCTCCTACTTTATAAAAACAGACTGAAATTAGGAAGCCTTGACCTTGTTTGGGAGAATGAGATTGACTATTTAAAAGCTGCATTATTGTATGATTGATTTGAAGCTTTGTAAGGCCTTGATGCTTCTGTTGAAAGTTGTGGTCCAGAAAAATTAGAGACTGCAGAATGAGCTGCATTGCCTAGCAGGTGATGGTTCTGAAACTGATTTATTTTAAAATCTATTTGTACTGGCTCATGATGCCCCTGAGGAAATCTTCGAAGCGCGGGACAGCAGACTGTGGAGCAGCAGGCTCATCTGCAGCAGTGGCGCCGAGCTTAGCATGACGCAGGCGGCAGTTGTAGTCGTATTCAGGATCACAGTCCGGATCTGGCAGGATTATGCCATCCTCGCTGGACTTCAGGGCCTTGGCACCAGAGGGTGAAGCAAACTTGTTACAGCTGGGGTCAAATGGATGGCAGAAGGGCTTGGCTGAAGCCATGACGTCGGCCTTGGCCTCAAGATTAGACTTGACCGGGATGCAGTCTTTGTCATAGTGCGCATAGCAGTCGTAGCCCTCCTTGGTCTTGCCACGGACACCAAGCTTGTAGCGTACCTGGTTGGTTGATTCATGTTTTTGGTTCAAAACAGATGCAAAGCAGACTGTGAAAGCATTATTCAATATCCATTTAATTTTACTATGTTATTAAACAAACCAAATTTTAAAGAAAAGATTAAATAACTAATCAGTGAGAAAGATTAAACTAGATTAGGTGAAATCACAGAAAAATTCAAGCCTGTTAACAGGACTTCAAATTCAGACCTGGTGCTCTGGGAGCTGCGGAGGGGGCTTGCGCAGAGCAGCAGCAGCTGCCAGTATGCAGTATGGGTCATAGCGAGGGTCACAGGACAGAGGAGCAGCAGGAGGTGCAGGCTCATCCATGGGGGCATACTCCACGACAGGCTTGGTAAGGCTGGCCAGCCTGGTAGCGGTCAGGGGGTTGCAGCCTGCGTCAAAGAGGGGGTTGCAGTGTTGCTCTTTAGGAGCCGCAGCAGCCAGGGGAGCAGGAGCAGCAAAGTTGGTCGTGCACAGAGGATCCACAGCTGGGTCACAGTTGGGGTACATCATGTGGTAAAAGCCAGTGGGAGCCTTCTGGACCAGGAGGGGCATGCAATAGGGATCCTTTGGGTCACATTTCAGGGCAGAATAAGATGGAGCTGGACCGCGAGCTGGACGGTACCCATAGGCTGCTCTCAGATGGTACTGCAGACACTCTACATCTTCGGGTTGGCAGATTCTGAGCAGCTCAGCCCTCTGCTCAGCACTCAGGAAAGGCTCCAGCACAGGAGCATAGTAGTAGAAACCAGTGGGGCTCTTCATTGGCACTGGGGTGAGGACAGGAGCTGGCACTTTGGCTGGAGCTGGTGGTGGCTCAGGGGCAGCAGACTTGCTGGCAAGAGGGAACATGCAGTAAGGGTCAGTATAGGGGTTGCAAAGTCTGACATCAGCAGACTTGATGGGGGAAGGCATCACCACAGCCGCCTTTGGTTTGCTAGTTAACTCAGCGATGCACTCTGGATCTTCAGACTCGGCACAGGTCTTGTAGATTTCACTGAGGTGGCTGAGGTAGTGGTTGAAGTTAGGGCCCTCCTCTGACCTGTGCTTGTTCTGCAGGTAGGCCACGTACAGACGATCCAGGTCCTCAACCTGAAGAATTATGTGGAAAGGGGAAAAACAAATAAACCTTCTCTAATCCCGAAGGATATAGATGCCATAGAGACTAAAAGTAAAACAAAAGGAACTCCAAAGATAAATTTGCACAAATCCTCTGAGGAGAACAGTTACTTTTTGAGCCTCATCTAGACCACAGAGTTCTTATGGGTACTGAACATATTAAAAGGTGAATAGCTTATTAATACTTTTATTAAAATAATCTGAGCAAAAAATTTAGTTTTCTGAACTGCATAAATAAGGAACCTGTTAAAACTAAAAAGTTGTTTGAACCTTTCTATTTCCTGCGTGAAATATTACTTATTTAATTTTACAAAGGAAAGAGGAAAAAAAATAGACACCCCCCCCAAAATGCAGACTAGTGACGCAAATTGTTGCCTCAATTTTTAAAAGAAAAACAAGCACAGTTTCATAATCGTGACTGGGAGAAACTGAATAATTAATGTGAAACAAGCTCTACTCACTCCCTCCTGGTTGTGGCTGTCCGTGAAGTATTTGTACCATCCCCAGAAGTCAGGCACACGTTTGAACTGGGGCACAGCAACGACGGGGATGTTCCTTCTGTTACGAACCAGCTTTTTTAGGTTGGCCATTGCCTCGGCTTTCATATCATCAGACATAACAGCCACTGAAGGGGAGGAGGAAGAGAGGAAGAGAGAGTCAACCAAGATAAAAAGTGCTGGTGCCAGAAAGTATTCAGGAGTGCAGTTAAACAGGTTGAATTTAATTTTTATTGTTGTCATAATGAAAGTGTCCATGATCTTCAGTAAGTTTTTTTACATTTTAACAAAATTGTGTTTACATGTGCATATGTAACATTGTTTGGGCTGAAAGTGGAAATCTCAGATATTTTAATTTAAATAAATTATAAACATAAAGGTTGACTGATCTATGGCTCAATGATTAAAGCACTGCAATATCTGTAAATCAATATCAGCCAAAACTTTAAAACCACTGACAGGACGTAAATAAAATTGGTCATCATTACAGTGCAGAGTTCTGCTGGGAAAGCCTGGGTCCTGGCATTTGTGTGAATATTACTGTGACATGAAACACTGATTTAAAAGTTCTTGCAGACCGAGCAAAACCCCCCATGGCAGCGGCCTCCCCAAGCGTGACAATGTGCCCTATCAAATTACAAAAACAAAACAAAGCACAGCTTAGGAGCAGCTCAAGGAAAACAACAAAACAGAAAACTAAGATATTGACTTAGACGCACACCAGATCTCAATTTGATTGACCCAGAAGAAGCTCAAACCACCACTCCTAGGCTGTAAAGTGTACCCTAATGATGAATAATTTCTTGAAATCATAATTACATAGGATACATATCATGATATTGTCTGTGAGAGCCAAGATTGGTGTAAAAAAATAAAATATTTAAAGAAACAAATCTTTGTTGGATCATAGTTTTCTTTGTTATATAGGCTGTATCACCAAATCTGTACCTGAAGGACACAGTGAACAACAGTCTGAAGTGACTGTCGACCTTCATAAAATTGCATCTATAATTGGAAGGGTAAATCCTGTCAGCAGTGAAGGATGCAGTTTGTTATAGTTAAGAGGTACAGTACATGTATGGGTGCTACAGTCTGGACAGCACTAGATGCAGGTGAAGGAGAGCCCAGAGCAAGCCTTGGAGAGCTTGAGCTGTGAATCTATTGTGCACAGTATAGCTGTGCAACGATCTAAGGAGAGTGGGCAGAGCTTTTACAATAACTTTGAAGAAGAAATTCTGCACTCTGTTTCAGTGAGCCATCTGGGACGTTTCAGGATCAGCGCAGTGACAGTGGTTGTGTTTAAAACATCCAGAAGTTTAAAATACGCTTAACATACTTATTGATTCTGAAAATAATTTTAAAAAATAGTTATCCTCACTGTTAAACATGTTAGGGTAAAATTTGCTTGGTCTGTGCGTGTGGAAAAGGACCCGCCCACTTTTGGCTGTGTGACGACCTCATATCCATACCAATCCCCCAGCAGGGCAGAACATAAGAAGTACCTAGACAATATTAGTCAGGGCATTTTAATGTTGCTATTCATGAACATTTGCAGTTTTTATAGCACCATTACTGGAAAAACTAAGCTGTTCTACCGCTGGAACTTCACACTAAAAGCATTAATCTGGGAAAGTATGAGTTAGTCACAAGAAATGCATCTATAGAACAAGACAATGGATATTGTCTGCAGCTGTGGACAGTGGATCAGTTTGAAATATTATTTAATGGAACAAAAGGGAGCAGCAAAAGTTACATGAAGAGCTACTGTGACAGGCTGCAACTCCATATGATAGCTAAGAAGCTCCTCTATTTTTAATTTAAATACGTGGATTACATCATATTGTTGTTAAAGCATATGGTCCTCATACTTTATCTCAACAGGAATAACTAAATATAAACCAATATGATACAACATCACAAACTACAAGGCTCAAAAACTTCAACTTTGATTTCATCGACAAAAGCTCAACATCAAAATGATAGCATTTTTTAAATGGCTGCAACTAGCAACTATTTTTATTACCTGTTAATCTGCTGGATTCTTTCTAGTAGATTAATCTTTTAATCTCTTGGTCTCTTAATTATCGTGTATCATAGGCTGACGTAGTTCTCATATAGCACTTTAGCTTCTTAGTTTAATCCATTATCACAGTCCAATTTATGTTGACTAATTGTTTCAGCTCCAAACTGGATCTCTCCAGACTGTAGGGGTGTTTTATTATGAACCAACATGCAATTTATGTGGTGCTAATTGGCTGAATGGAAAGAAAAGTTAGATACATGGAGCATTTATCTCCCTATAAACAGCAGTGATTAAGATTTCTGTAGTTAGTTTTTAAGTTGTTGAGGGTGTTTTACCCTACATTGCCACGTCACATGTCCTCACCTTCCTCCTGCTTGTGCTGCTCCACTGGAACAGCCTCCAGAAAGTCTGTAAAACACAAGCAGCAGCCACATTAGCAACAGCAGGGACGTTTGCTGATTAGGAACAGATGTTGCACTTTTCCTCAACATCAGGGAAAACGCTGACCCACTAATAAGCCCCTGGGTGAAACACGGCAGGTGCTGGGCTTCTGGCGCCCCAGCACAGGCAACATCCTGCAGATTAAATGCCACCTCCAAACCCCCCACCCAGCCCTATACCTTGTATAGTATAGCTTTGAACCAGACCGGTGAAGTTAATGCAGCTACTGGGGGCCTCCTTAAAGTTTACCTGTAAAACTACAAAGAGTCGGGCCTCACACAAACTAATTACAGATACACTGTAAAAATGTCTGGTGGGAGGGAAAGGACGTCTCCGAGTGTCTTCTGCTCCACAGCGGCTTTCCTGCTGAGGTTTACAACTCCAAGAAAACAGCCAAGTCAGCTGATTATCCCAGAAACTTTCATCTATTAATGTGGAAAATCTTCCAAAGGGGAGGCAGTGAGTGATGTGTTTTTTATGACTCTAGAAAGGTTTTGTAGTACTAAAGGGCATCTTCATGACATGCCATTTTACTGCTAAAGAGAGAAGGGTAATGGTGTCCTTATAACTCTGTGGCAGAGATTAACGTGCCCGGGGTTGGACTGTACTACCAGGTCAAAATGCTTCAAAGGTATCCTCACAATCATTTTTAAACCAAAAACAAGGAGAAAAATCAGTATTCAGATCTTTTACTGAAGTAACAATACAGAAGAAATAAGTAAACGTAACTCACTCAAAGTAAAATATACTTAAAGTATCAAAAGTAAAAGTATCGCTATATACATCAATAGACTGTTAGTATAATAAATAGTTATTGATGCACTAATGTTCAAGAGCATTTTACAGTTGGTCTTTCAGCTGATAGTTATTAATCATGTTTTCTACATCAAATCTCTAAGAGTAGAGAAACTATATCTGTCATTATAAGTATAATAAAGTAGATGTTTAAAAAAACATTAAGCATGGGAGAAAACATCAAGCTTTGGATACTTAAAAGGGGTTGCCAGCAGACAATGTTTTTTTTTTTTTTTTAAAGCTGTTGGGAACCAGTCTAAATGATGTCTAACTGCCATTCTAGTTTACCTTTTCTGGTCAAATGTAAAAACATTTTATTTAAAATCACAAAATTAAAATGAAAAAAATGAATGTACATGGTTCCGCAGCTCATTAAATTCCCAATGAAATATTTTCTAATCTCAAAGATGAAATTTAAAACTTTAAAATTTTCCATTCAACTCTCACCTGGTAATAAAACAGCTACTAACAGGAATCCTGTGTGGATCAGGGAAAGCGATGGTCGTCCAACACGTGCCATTTTCTGTTTGGTTTTTCGTGATTCCTGAGGGAATAGAGAGTGAGCAAGATTCAGTGTGTTTGCAGGCTGAACTTCTGGAGGCATACTGTATTAAAACAAGACTTTGATTGATCCCTGCGTCTTATTGTTTTTTTTTTTGTGGGGAGTTTTTCAGCTAACTGCTAGATATGGAAATCTTGAGAAGACAATGCACTTGGAACAAAGAGAGCGCTTTTATTTAACCGGCTGAATCCAAGACAATAGAGAGGATTGAGGACATGCTGTAATAGAGCTTTTCAGGGATTAGTGAGAGAAATAAGATGTCAGTTCAGAATATCAGAATATCAAATAAAGTGACTGAACTCAACAATCAAACAGCCAAAAGCTTGAGATGTTCTCTTTTATTGCTGCATGCATAGCTATTCAATTACATCTGCTGTTCCCAAAAAGACAGATGGCTTCTAAAAGTTGGAGTTTCTCAGTTTTCTAACAAAGACAAAGCGGATGAAGTTACAGGCGACCACTCCAGAATTATAAACCTGAGGTATTATCATCAGCTCTTACCTGCAATGGTGCTGAAGTTGTGGCCTCTTGTGATCACCTCTGGGTCCAGCAGCTCTCTTGGGAAAGGGGAGGGGGCTTGCTGCACTCTGGTTGTCTGAGCTGTCTAAACCTTCTCTACCTCTTTGCTCACTGTATGGACCAGACACGCACGGAAACATTTTTAAGCAGCTCTCTTGACCATTAAAAAAAAAAAGGCATGTGATACAGTTCGGCATGCTATTTGGCGCTCCAGGATTGGCTCCTGTGCTGCCACTCATCCAACCAATAAAGGTCCTGTAATTATGGAAGGTGAGAAGCATGACAGTATTAGAAAGGTCCAATTTAGAGCTGGGTTTCTTTCCTCACAGGTTTGGAATTTTGATTTATCTTGTAAAATGACATTTGATTGAGTCAATAGTTAATTTTCACATAAAAAAGAAAACTGGGAAGATGTGAATGTAAAAACTAAAATACAAAGGTTGTGTAAGTGGGGCACTCACAGAGGTAACACTTGAGAGACTTTAGAGCAAGAGGTACTCCTGGAATTCCTGGTACTTTCCAAATATACTCAGGAACTAGTAGATACAATCATCCTCTACTAGTAAAGGAATCAGTCTCTTGTGTTTTATTTTCAAGCTTACTCTCCCCAGGAACAGCTTTTCCTGCAGAAATCGACTGCAAATAAAAACTATTTCTACTCTGTTGCATCAGTGTATTGACTAATGTGTGAGTAATATTTGCAAGATGACAGAACATGATTCATTTCACCTCAGTGATGCAATGCTACATTCAAGCAGCAACAGTTGCAGCTCATTTGATAATGTTTCTATACCTCCTGTGAGTCTGTAGTGTCAAAAGTCTGCAGCCAGTCAGCTGTTTTATACTGGATGTGAAATCTGCTGCTGGAGAAAAAAAAAACAGAGCCAAAGTCCTTTAGCCAACACTGAATGGAGATTCTTAAATCTCACTGGCCAGTCCAATAAGCCTACATGGAAAAAGGGTGGTATAAAATACAGATCTTTTATATCACTAAAAAGGCTTACTTTCTTGGATATTTTTTTTTTGCTGTGAAACAACATAGAGGAGGTGTATGCCATTAAGTGAGGCAGGTCTCATACAGAGACCTACTAATGAAGCAATCTGCTGCTGCTGTGGAGCCAGAGCCAGGACCAGCATGCCAGCAGCACTGTTTGCTACATGATCCTGAAGCTTGGATCATGCCACGTAGCCGGCACAGCCTGAAGCCTGTGTCAGTGGAGTATATACTGGATTTGGGAGCTATAGAAACTGGAAAAACCGAGCTGAAAAGAGTCAAACAGCATAGAAATCTAAAAAACATAACAACTCATTGAACTTACAATATATTTAAAGGGTGGTTCTGAACCATTTTTCTATAGTGTTTACAAAACATTTGCAACCATTTAACTGTAATTTTTAGAAAGCTTTTGCAATCATTTATACTTATCCATGACTTTAGGCTTTTTATTTCAGCTATTTATCTGTTTTAGCTAACTGTTACAAAAAACAAATAAAAAATAAAGAGGGAAAAAGAGAAAGGGGGGAAAAAAGATATTAAAGTCATATACCCATACAAATAAAAAATTCATGGAGATAAATGCAATAGAAAACTCCGAAACAGTCTTTGTTTGACGCCAAGGAGATCACACTCCACTGGGAAGGTTTATACACACAAATACATAAGTTTCCACTCACACTCACCAGTACACATTGCTAGTAATGGGCTGGACCCCTTTTTCCTTCAGAACTGCCTTAATTCCTCGTGGCACAGATTCATCAAGTTGCTGGAAACATTCCTCAGAGATTTTGGTCCATATTGACATGACAGCATCACACAGTTGCTGCAGATTTGTTGGCTGCACATCCATGATGGGAATCTTCTGTTCGGCCCCATCCCAGAGGTGCTCTATTGGATTGAGATCTGGTGACTGTGGAGGCCATTTGAGTACAGTGAAGTCATTGTGATGTTCAAGAAACCAGTTTGAGATGATTTGAGATTTGTGACATGGTGTGTTATCCTGCTGGAAGCACCCATCAGAAGATGGGTACGCTGTGGTCATAAAGGGATGGACATGGTCAGCAACAATACTCAGGTAGGCTGTGGTGTTTAATTGATGCTAAACTGGTAATAAGGGGCCGAAAGTGTACCAAGAAAATGTCATTACACCTCCACCAGCCTGTTGATACAAGGCAGGATGGATCCATGCTTTCATGTTGTTGACATTCAGTTCTGACCAGATGTCACAGCAGAAATTGAGACTCATCAGACCAAAGTCACTTAAATCACCTTTCTTCCTCATTCTGATGCAGGTCGTCTTGACCACGTCGATATGCCTAAATGTATTGACTTGCTGCCATGTGATTGGCTGTTGGCTACTAGATATTTGTGTTAACAAGCAGTTGAGCCGGTATACCTAATAAAGTGGCCTGTGATTGTATATACATACATATATGTTGACAGATTGTTGTTGACAGAAGACTAAATCAAATTACTAGGTTGCCATTCGTTTTCTAAATCTTTTCTGCAGTCACACAGTTTGTTCCCAAGGACATGGGACCATCTTGCATGACTGATGATGACTCAGCCTTGGCTATGATCCATGCAATTTGCACATTTCTGAATTACCAGGTTTGTCACAGAGGGAGACAAATTGTTGTCCTCTTCATCTTAAAACAGATCTGCCATCATAACATGTCAATCTCTTTCTGTATGTGGAAAATTTACAGCAACTTAACAGAAATTTGGGCAAAGAAAAAAACCCAGAAAGTGCTTCTTGTGAAGGAAAAGCTCATTAAAAAACACAGAGCCTTGTTAATGATGATGCCTGTCAGATGTTTTTACAGTACTTTAGTTGTGCTTTGAGTTGCTCGTCACACTTAAAGAACAACAGCAAAACTCTCCATGGTTATTAACACATTTTAAACAGAGTTCATCAGTGCATGCGGCACAAGAAAGAAGCACATTAATGGATGTGGTGATACTAGCAGTTTCAGCTATTTTAAGTTGTAGCTCAGAGCAGTCAGTGTTTGCATCGAATGAAACTTCTGAAGTAGGTTTTAGTGAAATGTTTATCTGTCAGACCACTACAGGCATTATGTTATGTTAGGGATTTTTTTTTGCAATGCCAGCAATGAATCTATGATTGATCCTTCACTTAATTTCATTTTTATAATATATGTCAACATGTATTACGTGGATTCCTGTGAAAGTTTCCACAAACACTCATGCTAACCAGACAACAAAAACACGCAGAGGAGCTCCTTAATTTTTATTTTTATTTTAACTGCACATCAGTTGTATTTGATTAACCTTTAGCTCAAAGCACTGCTGTGGAAGAAAGGCTTCAGAAGGAGCTGTAGACTCTGGTCTATTGAATGTAATATGCATTACATTATTACCTTTGGTCTAATGTCTACATCATCCTGCAGATTCTGTAATTCCTAAAAGTGTATATTTTGCAGAAGAGTGGGCAGGATCATCACAAATGTGCACAGGTGTTTTAATAAAGCTCATGGTTTCCTCCTGAGACTTTTGTTAGTGGCTGTGATCCTTAAGCCTGTGTTTTATTTTGGAAAGTCATTCAAGCTTGATGTATACTGCTGCTTAATGCACAATTACTACTGTCTTGTATATAACTGTTGGACATCTCTGTGCTGACAGCACAGTCCTCTGTTTTTCTGAATCTGTACAGCCAGCTTTTAAAAACGTGCAGTTTGCATTTTGTGTTCTTCAGAAGCCTCTTATCAGTCTCCAACTTGTGCTGAATAGTAATAAAACCACATCATGCTGCTGCCCACCACTGAAAGCATACAGTAGGTGACCTTCAGATCAGCATTCTCATTGGTGCTCATATTGAGGTAGTCTCTCTTTATACAGTTAATTTTGGAAATGATAAAATCTACATGACATCTACACTGAGAATAACTGCTCTGTTCTCTGTTGCATTGCAGACATTATTCCAGTCTCTCACGTATTCTCCAGAAATTAGACTGTATGTACACACACAGCAGTCTGTGTGCATGTTACCCTACAGGCAATAACCAACTTTCTCATATGTGAGGTAAGTATTGGCTTCTGTTTTTAAGTGCTTCTCCAGAAGTTACCATATTTCTTTATTGGAGTTTATCACAGCTGAACTTTGTGCTGCCTCAAGCTCTGGTCTCCTCAGATTAGTAGTCAGATTAATATTCTTGGGGAAAAAAACCTGCAATATATCCTGCAGATTTAGGATTTATATTTAATGTATGAAATGAAAGGAAAACTATTTTAGCTCAACATTAATTATCTACTTTAAGAGCTGCAATAAAGGCCAAAATATAAAGAACTATTTCATTGTCCTTACTCGCCTTGCGGCCACGATAAAAACCAAATCAAGGCTATAGGGTACAATCACAGACAGTATTGATGTCATGCACACATTGCTTGAGAGTTGTCTGCTATATTGGACTTGATACAACCAGCAGTTGTGAGGAAAAATATATATTTCCCAACTGGTTGGCAGTGGTTCTTTTGCAGCAAAAAGTCACACCTGCCTGTAGTTTTTCATGTTTAGCTACTGGCCAAGTGGTAGTCAAACTTGAAAAAGTGCGACGTAAACCAGAAATGGACAAGGTTCACCTTCAAAGTAAAAGTTGTGCATCAGCACTGCAGCCAACATCAACCTCCAGCAACCACTCACAACTGGTTGGGGAACACTAATTTCTCCCTCACGACTGGTGGTTGCCCCAGTCACACTGTCTCTAAGCCTGTGTGACTGGGGCCTTATTCCTACATTGTCTCTGTGATTGTCACATGTCACATGTTCAAAATGGCAGACAAATTAATGTCACATGGTTTGTGGTCACATCTCTGCAAAACCTCAATAAAAGATGTTTAGGTTCTGGGTCTGAAAAGTGAAGCCAACTCTGAAGTAGCTTACTAGGAGTACCATATTCTAATGGTCTTCAAACCACATCTTTGCTGATATGTACTGAGGTGTCAAACTCATCATTAAGGATACAGGGGAGGCCATCAAATGTCCTCTTTATGGGGGAAAAGAGTTAAACCTGCAATCTTCTTAATGGGCACCAGGGGGTGATACGTGTGGTTCCAAAAAGAATTCCAATCCTATAGAAACCTATGAGAAAACTGCCCTCAGACATGCCCCGATGAGTTTATGGGCTCAGTTAATTATTAATCTCTTCCACAGTGTACCTTTTGTCCTGTACTCCTCCCCTCACCTCCAGCCAGTCGCGGCAGATGGCTGCCCCTCCCTGAGCCTGGTTCTGCCAGAAGTTTCTTCCTGTTAAAAGGGAGTTTTTCCTTCTCACTGTCGCCAAGTACTTGCTCATAAGGGGTGGCAACTTGAGGCAACTGTTGTGAATTGAATTGAATCACTTCTTTAGGGTCATACTGAATAAAAGATTAAGTCCATTTAGTAAATTTTGGTCATTCTGTGTTTCAGAAAGGAGATTATCCGGGGTATACTCATTGTCAGCTCCACCTCAGGCTCGTCACATCCGGTTTCAAAACACCAAGATGACAACAACAAAAATGCTCATCTCAAGCTTTCAAAACAGGACATTACAAACCAGTGGGTGACATCAACCTAGCCATGTCCATTTTTTATACTGTCTACGGATACGATCCGAAGACAGAAGTTTCCCGACAGTGACAGAGAGGAGGAGGAGTGAGGATGTCTAATGTGAGAGGTAGGTGTTTTTCACTAAATGTGAAAAAATGAGGTGTCTTACAGCAATCAGGTATCATAGTTTATTGTGGATAAACTGCTTATCTTGCAGATTAGTGCCACTGCTGGAATAAATCTGATTGCTACATGTTCAAACATTCATTTTGATCGTTCATATCAACAGCTCACCTTTCTCTGTGAAGCCAAAAATAACTTATCTGCAGCTGATGCACTGTTTGGCTGAAAGTATTGGAGCCATCAGTCAAAACAGATTTTTCCAAATGTCACTACAAAGCAAGACAGCGCTGGATGCTATTAGACATTGTTTGCTCAGATCTCTGAGCAATCTAAGTAGAGCTCAGGAAGGTACTCTTAAAATGTTACTGGTAACATGTGCACTCAAAACTATTTGGTTTGTCAAAACTATTTACCATGCACTCAGTAACATTATTTGATTCCTTTGTCAGACCTTTAAACTTGTTTGCCTCCAAAATCTATTGTTTAATTTAATAAATGGCTAACTATAATTTACCGACTGTTGTCACATACTAATATGATACATGCAGGTATTTCCCAACCCTAACTTTAAGCACAAGTAGTGTTCAAGATACAGTGCTGTGCAAAAGTCTTGAGTCACCCATCACTTCTTTCTATCTTGTTTCCAAGTAGCCAGACTTTCTTGTCATTTTCACTCATTTTCAGTCCAGTCCTTGTACTTTTTTTTAATTTATTTATTTATTTTTTGTTAAGCCACTTAACACTGACCTATGAATCATTCAAACATTAAAAGGTACCTAACTCAAAGGATAAACCAGTGTTATGTGTACACATAACAGACAACTTGGCAAAGAACACATTTTAAATTGTATATTTAGGCACTTTGTTACTAGCAGCCTGTCACAAAAACACATAATTTGTTCCCATTTCTTCAGCTGAATCAATTAAAAATGCCAGCGACAACACAGTTTGACAGACATAAAATCATATTTTTGCAACAAGGTGATTCCCAAAGAGCTATTTGCTAAAAACTTGGCATATCTCGGCATGATGTGCAGTCTGTTGTTAAAAAAAATGGATGCAAACTAGACAAGTGGAGGACAAAAGAAGAAGTGGCAGATCTAAAAAAAAACTATCTATAGCAGATGAACAGTATCTGAAAGTAACATTCTTAAGAAAAAGGAAAAAAAAAATCCAGCAAAGACCTGACACAGGACCTGAAAAATGCATCTGGTCCTTCAGTTGATCCATCTACTGTTTGCTGTCAAGAAGCCATTCTTAAGGAAGGGAAACTGGGAGAAAAGGCTGAGGTATGTCAAATTACACTGAAAGAAATCAATGGTAACAGATTTTATTGAGTGTTAAATTCAAATTTAACAAAAAGGAGCTTTGAATGTCCTTCAAGAAGCCTGGAGAACTATTCCTGAAGACTATGTAAAGCAATTACAAGAAAGCTGCCTAAGAGAGTTCATGCTGTGTTTAAGAATAAAGAATTGAAAATTGACTTTCAAGTCTTATATCCTATGTTTCCATATATGTTTGCACGTTTCAATAAACTGCTGCACCTATTTCCCATTTTCATAGAAAAACAAATAAATGAGTGGCTCAAGACTTTTGCACATTGCACTAGGTATCTTTGAAAGTGTATCAGGAGGTATATGTGATGTGTTGAACTAACCGACCGTTTTGTGACTGCGAATGCTTTAACTGTGCATGTGTGCAAAATGCCAAGTGTACCATCAGTACAAAGAAAGAAATCTCAGGGTTGTTTTTGATCCCAACAAACAAAGGTCTTTGTATCAAATGCCCTGCTGCTGTTGACTGTTGACCCTCGTTTTCCAGTGATGTTGGAGCTAACGTTACCTCACCTGCTAATGTGGGCCAATTGTTCTTTTAGAATCAGTTAAGGCTTTCTTTTTAAAGTTACATTACAAGCCATTCACACATGGGCTATAAAAACTGTTTAATTAGGAAAACTTTCAAACATAACCTTTAAACATAATAATGCATGAAAGCACGTTTTCATTTTTAAGCATCTTTAAGCATCTAGAAAAGCAATCTAGATAAAATGCACCATCAATACTGCAAAGTTAACACTTGTGTATATACTGGTTTGCATGACTAAAGCTCTACTTTTGAGATTTTTGACTGCGTTACACGAGAATAACTGCAGACATTCAACAGGAAACAGATATAAAACCAAAAACAGAATAAATCTGACAATGACACACTGTCATTCAAATCATTTAAGCCATTTTAAGCAGCTCATCATTTATTACATTCCATCTGCAGCATGTTTAAGGGTAACAGCAAATGGTGCTGCTTCCTTGTATAGGTACAGTATAATTACACTTCTAACAGGTGTTCTCAAGTGCACTGAAACCTACAATCCAGCTCAGAAGCTGTGGAAGGCCTGAGCGCCATAAAAGCTCATAATTTTAACATACCATATCTCTGCGATGTTAAGAATTTCCCAACATCTGGAGGGAGTTACATTTTTAAGGAAACCTGAAACTAAGACAAATATAAAAGGAAATTATATGTCATTTGACAGTAAATGGCTGGTTTGCTTTCCAAAAAAAAAAAAAGAAAGAAAAATGCAGAGATAAAACAGTGCAAATATCATCTATCATTCCCGTGAGATCTGTAGTCTCTGTCACTGGATGCAATCATTATAAAATAAATCCTTACAGAACAGAACACAACAATGCCTCTTTATCAGCCTAGTCCAATGAAGCAGTCTTACAGATTGGTGGGTTGAAGGGCTTCGGGGTGATAAAAGTAAAGGATCTGCTAGGGAGGGTGTGAAGTTGCCTTCCTGTGGCAGAGGTCAGCAGGAGAACTGTATGAGCATGTACATGAATATGTGCACATCCTCAATTTCAACAGGCAGCCTATATTTAACACTCACTAGAATCCAGGTTCAAGTCTTTGCTGTTTAGTGGTTGGTAGTTAATGCAGACAATGCTAAATCTGTCATGCATGAACCCTGGGGGGGTTTTGTGCCTGAGTTTGTGCTCATGGTTAGTTCCCCTGTGTCTCCCAGGTGTCTCCACTCTGCTCCAATCACCCCTCTGTGTATCTATAGCTGTCTCCCTTTGTCAGATCATCTGTGTCCGTTGCTTGTTTAGTTTGTCATGTTCATTATGCTTCTTTGGAATCTGCAGTAGCCTCTCTCTTTCAGATTTTCACTGACTTCCTGCTCCACCTCAATAAAGGGTTTTTTTTGTTTTGTTTATCAAGTTCAGCACATCATAACACTTTTTTGATTGTGTGTCCGTTTATGTGTCTGTATGTTCGAACATGTATACTTGACTTCAATGTGTGGCTTTTTTCAAATTGTGAAGCACTTTGTAGCTCTGTGTTTTGAAAAGTGCTATACAAATAAAGTTTGTTTGTTTTTTTTAATTTTTTACTTTAATTTGTCACTTGTTTGTACGTCAAAATAAACTGAATATTTTTGCGTTTTGAATTGTTGGTTTTGGGACCTATTCTGTAGCTTTTACATGTTGCCTCTTGGACAGATAATTGCTAAATTTAAAAAAACATTTCTTACCATCTGTATGCAGATGACATCCTGTTCTTTCTGACCTCACAAGCTTTCTAAACTTGCTGATCCAAATACCTGTCTTTGACCTGTCTTGACATCAAGTATTGGTTAAAAGCTAAATTCCCACAATTAGATTTTGACAAAACAGAGACTCTTATCATTGATCCAGATAGTGACAAACACTGCCTTGGATCTCTAGGCTCCTTAAATCTAGCTTGTATGATTTTGAGGTTATTCTGGACAGTTCTGTCTTTAGACTGACAGCTCCCTATTTATCTGTCTTGACAAATCATCTTTAAATTGATTGCAATCTGCACAAAATGCAGCTGCACGTTTTTAACTAATTCTAGACAGAAATTTCATATCGCTCCAATTTTACAATCTCTTTGTTGGCTCCTCTTTAGTTTCACAGGCAAGTTTAAAATTCTTGTTTTAACCTTTAAAGCTTTTAATGGCAAAGCACCCCAGTATATTTCCAAGCTTTTACCTACTCTTCCAACCAGTCCCTTAGGTCTTCTGAGCAGAGATTACTGCTGGTGCCCCATACTTGTTTTAACACACATGGACATCGGCCCTTTTGGGTAGTGGCTCCAAAACTCTGGAATGAGTTGCCCTCATAGTGTAGTTTTATTGCTTCAGAGGTAACTTTTAAAAAACAGTTAAAGACATTCCTATTCAGACAGGCATTTGGGTACTTCTGTGTCTGACCTTGTTCATGACCTTGTTCATGTATCTGTTTTATTGTTTCGTTTTATTCATTTTTTTTCTCTTAGTGTCAGGGACTTTGTGACCTTTTCTGTGAAGGGTGATTTTTAAATCAACTTTACTTACTTTAGTTTTAATAATTTTTTGGACTGCTGGGAATTAAAACTAATTTAGATGCAGACAATTTGGGCAGCAGGGGATCAGACAGCAAAGGTCCCTCCATGACTGTCGACTGATGCCACAAAGCACCAGATCGATATAGCTCCTCCTGTAGGTGGTGGACCCCCAGGTGGACCCAACCAGGCCCAGGGGCTGAGGCCCAACTTTCACCGATAACCGCGAAGTATGGGTTTGTAGGGAGCAGGGTTTCTGGGATCAGCACTTAAGATAGGGCAAGGAGCTCGGTTGTCCAGGAGGGGATCAGAGTAGAGTCGCTTCTCCTCCATAAAAGAGCCAGTTTAGGTGGTTCAGTCACCTGGTCGGGACCCCCCCTATGTGGGGCATTTCGGGCACATTCAACTGGAAGGACACCTCAGAACACACCCAGAGCATACTGGAGAGTTTGCACCTCTCATGGGGTCCCCCAGAAGAACTGGAGAGGGTGACTGGGAAGTGGGAAGTTTGGGTGTCTCTGCTTAGACCCGGACCCAGATAAGCGGCAGAAAATGAATGACTGGATGGATAATGTAGATAAAACAATTAATTCTTTATTTGAGAAAATAACTGGCCAATAATATTTACTACTTTTACTTTTATTTATGAAATTCTATGTAATGAAATAACTCTGCAGCAGTTCTACTTTTGACATTGCATTTAATACTGAGGTCCTAGAGTGTGATGTTACTGTACTGCATTAAACTGAAATAATTCTAATATTTTGGGCCTATCATAAACAGTGTTAGCAGAAACTGAAAACATATAAACTTGATAAAGTACAATTTATAATAAAACTGTTGTAAAATGATTGCATTAGATGTAAAGCCTTAGGTGAGTGTGGCTGATAATTAAAATAATCGTGCTCTCCTGTATGGTTTCCTCTTGAATTAGAAAGTATTAGAATATATAAAATATATGCAATAATCCACAGTAATCTTAAAAACTTCAGTAAATAATAATAAAAAAAAACTCATTACTATTCCTAAAGATTCAACTGATGTCATTAAATGTTTTGTTTGTGTCCTGGTCCTGTGTTTATGTTTGTTATTATTATTTATTGTTTTTATGTTTGTTATTATGTTTATTATTATTAAGTACCCTCTGTTTGGTTATTATCCTTGAGTTTTATTGTTTAGAGTCCTTAGTTTGTAGTTCAGGTTTTCATTATTTCAGTAATGAGTCTCATATGGTATTAGGTTTATGTTTTCCTCTGCCTGTTTATTTTATTGTCTCTAGTTTTGTGTAGATTTCTAGTTGATGTTTTTCTGTAATTATCCTGGGTTTTTGAGTGCCTTTGCATTTTGTATCAGGTTTATTCTGTGTTTAGTCTTTGGGACTCTTCGTTTTTACTTCTTGCTGCTTTTGTGCATTTTTTTCCGTCACTGAAAAAAAAACCATTTGTTGCCATCCATAAATCAAAATTTAGGGTTATTATCTTGAGAAGTTATTTTCTCAGAGGTTTGTGTTAGTAAGTCGAAATTTTGAGATACCTAACTCAAAATGTTGAGTTAAAAACCTGAAATTTTGACTTATGGATGGCAAAAAATATATTTTTTCAGCAGCAGAAACAAGCTTGTGTTTAGAGCTATATCTTTGTGTTTTAGTCTATTCCAAGCTTCCTCAGTATCCTCTTGTATCTTGTTGTCAAGTCTTCATCTCTGTGTTAGTCTACGTCTTTTATGTTACTTCCTGTCATACTTTGATAGTCTTTTGTGCGTTTAGCTTTACTTCCTCGTGTCTCGTTATCAGATTTGGTTCCTCAGGTGTCTCCACTCTGCCCTGATTATCTTCTGTGTGTAAATAGTCCTAGTCTCTCTTTACCCTCTGTTTGTTATGTCTTGCATGCTCAGAAAAACCTTTTCATTCTGCTGTTTGCTTTCTGTTTTTGGATTTTTGATGGACTTCTATACTCCACCTAAATAACAATATTTCATTTTTCTGATGCAAAAGTCAGCAAACCACAGATTTACTACAATGTAAGACAAAATGTAACAAATTGCCTTTTTTTGTGACTAGATTTCTAAATAAATAAAGTTTGATTACCTGTATTTTTAGGCATTGTTTACTCTACACAGACATTGTGAGAACCATCAGAATTTGCTGTTTTCAAGCAGCTCATCAAACAGACACAAGAAATCTTAGAAAGCACAATACGGAAAGCAGCTTTTGAGCCTAATTATGGCCCTCATAATCGAGACAAAACACATGGGCTACAATAGAAGATGGATGACAAAATTCCTGTTTTCATGTACTTACTGCAGTAACCACACTACTTGCCCAAAAGTATGTGGACATGTGTATGTGATGTCTTTTCCTTTTTAAAAATATCCTTATATTTGAGGAACATTATACACTATATTGTGCAAAATATCTCAAACTTTTCACCTTAACTGGAACTAAAGGGAATCATCCAAACCATGAGAACAGCCACAGGCAAAAAGCATCTGTACCCTGTCAGTCTGTATCAACTCTGTTCTTAACTGATTAACATGAGCAGCAACGACACAAATATATTCATTTCTCCAACTTGTCTAATTTAATTTTAAAGTTGGCAACACAATTTAATCATGCAGGAAAAAAGACAGCAGGTTAAACATGTGAGTATGTTGCTCTCAGACTGGATTTAATCTGAGAACTCATAAGTATTTCCTTTTTTCAAAGAAATCTCTTTGATACTGCTGTTTTTAAACTTCCCTAATAAATAAGAGCTTCTTGAAAAAAGCCTTTAAAGCTTTAGAGCCAGACTCATACAATTGCAACACAATGAAGTTATTTTTCCACAGAGCTCCTGTAGCCTGGATATATCCCTGCAAATTAGCACAAACTGTCAAAGCAGTTTTATTTCTGTGAATGTGAAAGAATGGAGCCAGTGTGACACTGATTGTTCAAATTAATGAACATTTAAAATCCCTTTATAAATGTAAGCTGTGGATTGGGAGCTGCTTCAATGGGCCTAGAGACAGTTAAGTGGAACACGTCTCCATGAGAGGGGAATAAACACTGCCACACGAAATGAGCCTCATGCAAAGCACATGCACAGAGCTCCTGCTGTGAAGTCTGTGTCGCATATGGCATGAAGTCGTGGCTGTTTGATGTAGCAGCGCCTCGAGACAGAGTTCACGTTAAATTATAAGACACCGTTTGTAAAAGGGGAGGGCGGGGGACAAGGAATGTTTTGAGGCCAGTAAAGAGATTTCCTGCTGTGGAACAAGCAGCACTCTTGACGCCCAGAGGTGAACGAACATCATGCGCTCACAGATTCAGTCTGCCCTGACTGACAGCCTCCTATTTGAAGAAGACATGCGCCTCCTCAGTTCACTTCAAATTACACGACTGACAAATGCAAAAAATGTTTAAGGGACTAGAAAGTTATCTAATATTTTTTTCCAGGAAGGTAAATATTAATCAAACCTTTTCGGCCAATCAATAGTGAATTGAGAGGTTGGCTGTCTGTACTGATTTAAGGTCCAATCCAAATCTGGGCAAATCTGAAGTGATAAGTCTCGGTGGTCTTGTTGTATGTGGGGGTTTGTATTTGTGTGTGGGTCACTCCCTTTCCTGCTAAGGGTTTCCAATCAAATATAGTATTGTGAAAACGAAAGTTTTGACTCTGTGCAGTCCTGTGAAAAACTAAGTACAATTAAGAGGTTAAGTAGCAGCAATGTGCTGCTATTCCAATGCACCTGTTGAACTGATCATCAGAAAGTGTGAGCACCTCTGTAAATGCAGACATTCTGGCAGTTTGCTAGTTTGGAGCATTCAGGAATGCATTAACACGATGCCACAATATTCCCAAGAGTGGACGTCTCAGCAAATTCACCCTATGGTCAGACCGTGCAATGTTTAGAGAAACTGCAAAAAACCCTGGAGCTACATCTCAGAATTTACAGGCCTCGGTTAGCATTTTAAATGTTAAAGTTCATGACAGTAAAATTAGAAAAAGGCTGAACAAGCATGACTTGTTTGAAAGGGTTTCCGGGAGAAAGCCTCTTGTCTCTAAAAAGACAGACAAAACCAAGGTGCAGATGTTTGACCGTAATGCACAGCATATCAGCACAAACACCTCATACCAACTGTCAATCACGGTGGTGGAGGGGTGATGATCTGGGCTTGTTTTGCAGCCACAGGACCTGGACACCTTGCAGTCCATGAGTTGACCTTGAACTGCTCTGTATACCAAAGTATTCTAGAGTCAGATGTGAGGCCATCTGTCTGACAGCAAAAGCTTGGCTGAAATTATGTCATGCAACAGGACAATGATCCCAAACACAGCAGCAAATCAACAACAGAATGGCTGAAAAAGGAAAGAATCAATGTGCTGCATGACATTGAAGCCTGAAATGTCTTTGTGTGAATCCTGCCTTAGCCACTGACAAGATTTAGTCTCTGGTATTGAGATGAATTATTCTGCATTTAATTTATTTCATACTGTGGTATTTTACCACTTACTATTGAACTGGACATCAAAAGCAGATTTGTTTTGTGCTGTCTGATACAGAAAATAAATTATTTTTCTATTGTCCTTTTCCTCTTCCTCTGCGAATTGCACAGTACTTCATCTAGCAGAATAAAAACAACGTATTGATTTTGTAAATATCGTATGGGTGATGCACAAAGACACAGCTAACTGTTGACATATGAACCATTTAAATGAGCAAGTTATTTGGAAGATGCCTGCAAGATGAAAAAACACTTCATATTGATAAACTGTAGCTTTGCAGCAGTTAGTATGCAAGTCTGTTCTTTCCACCTACAGTATGTGCAACTGGAAAAGTTGTGAAATATGCATATTTTATAATTCTATATGGGTGGATGTTTGGTATTACAAAGAAAATAAAACTCAAACTGTATATATTCCCAGTTCCTTGAATGAATATCATAGTACAGCATCAACTTTGAAAGGGCCAAAGACCTGCTCAGTGCCTGGTTGCATGAATTCAGCTTGTCGACAAGACCACACATCTCATTGTCCAGGAGGAGATGATTCATACTCTGCAGTCAACCAGGAACCGAGTGCATTATTTTATGTTTTGATTCCAATATAAGCAAAGGGTTGCGTGTATGTACACAGAGAAATCCACTGAAAGCATGAACTGCCTTTTTATTGACAGCCAGGTCCATCAGCAGTCCTGTGGTTCCCCCAGCCTGCCAGACAGCAAACGTGCAGCTCAGAGGCACAAAGTCAGCCAGCAGCTCACCAGCTGGACAGCCTAAATCTACCAAACTGTTATAATTTCACTGTGGTAAAATCTGGCAGCACAGTCCAATTTTTTGTTTTCTGTTTTATATGATGACTGGCAAACTTGGAAAGAATAACTGAATTTAGTTGCCGTATTCCTGTGTTTTCATCCCACTCATTAGGCATAGCTTTTCAATAAAAGCAGCTGCTTTTCTAACTTTATTATTAGGACTCACAGGGATGCATTGCTTCAATCCTTGATGGTGGGTGTTCCTGATGTTTGGAGGTGTACCTTTGCCGTCATGATCCTTAACAATAGGTCATCACAAAGCTCTGATTAGTAGATAGCATTACCTGAGCTAGCTGTCTATTCATGTACAGCTGGCTGATAATTCTTCTCAACTTTTAGCATGAGCAAAGTGAAGCAATGGATCCACAATTCAGTATAAAAAATAATGTAAATTCTCTGTGTTATTTACTAGGCCAGAACACAGCACCTTCTTCCTGTATTTACTTTTGTTGCTCCTGCCCCGGACACATCTGACCAATAAGCGGACTAAATGTTCTCACGTGGTTTGTAGTGATGCATTTTGGTTCACTTGGAGTTTTTTTCTATGTGAAAAGAAACCAAACCACATGAAAAAGCTACAAGTTTACAAACTCATAAACTGATTCAGACCACAGTAAACGAACTGTAGGTGTGAAAATGCTCAAAAAAGGAAGTATAGGTTGTCGTCTTTTTATTTATTTGGAACAGCACTATGGACAAATGTTGATTTTGTTTTCTGAAAGAAAATATTACTGTCACTTTCAAGATACTTCTTTCAGACACTTGTCCTTGCTCAAAGTAAAAGTAATTCTTCAAAAATGATTTCACTAGACCTTGTGCCTACTGCTATCAGCTCAGCTCCACTTAGGCTACAGTATCACTCTCCTATGGTTGCAGATACATGTACACAGCCATAGTGGTTCCAAGTGGCACCCTCTGAGGCTGAAAAATGAAGCCAAGGTAGAAGCAGCAAAAGCCGCAGTCCCTGGAGTGGCCACTTGAGGCTTGCTCCAAAAGTGAGTCAGTCTCCATAGAGTCCCATGGTACATTCCAACTTCACCCCATTTAAAAGCAATATTTTAATAGTTTTTTTTCTCTCTGTTGTTAATTTCTGCTTCAGTACAGGGAGTGATTTAATTTTTTTCTGTGGATAACTTATATTTGGATACCAGTAAAATTGCAGGTATTTGATTATCAGCTGTACAGATTTCTGTCTGCTAAGCTTCACCTCCACTAGTTTGAGTGACAGAACCAGACTTCTTGACTGCCATTTCCATGTCTTCCAAGTTAATTTCCAAGTTTTGCAGGTAGAGCTCTTTTTTTCTGGCTCTGTGGATTGCTTGGCAGTGCAGCTCCTTTGGCTTTTGAAGCTGAACGGCTGGAGCTGAAACACACTGGATCAAGGGTGACAAGTGAGTTCATCTTGTACTGTGGGCAAAGGTTGTCTTGTGTCCTTCCTGCTTTAAGGGTTGCACAAAAGTGTTGTTCTTTCAGTCTTCACAGCTGAATGACTGTAATAAAGAGCTTGAAATTAACGTGACACACTACTATCCCTGCCTGAGCCATCGGTACTTTGAATGTTTTATAAGATATTTGTGACATCTTTATTTTCTTATTTTCTGGTTGGATTCAGTCTTTAATGTATATTACCATGCCTTGCCAGCTCTTTAGGGTAATATTCTTCAAACAGATGAAGGTCTGTCAAGCTCATAATAGATGAATGCAAAGTTGGACTTAGTTCTTTTGCAACTAAGGGACAAAATCATTAACAAGGAGTCAGAGGTCCCAGAAAGCTGAATCTGTTCATCTGGACATAGTGTTTTCAGTGGGAGAAACGTTTTGTCACTTATCCAAGTGACTTCTTCAGTCTCAGCTGACTGCAGGTTTCCCCAACCTTATAAACAGTACGTCTGCATATTGACCGAAACTAACACCACTGACTAACAATGGGCTGTGAGGTCAGTTTCATGATCATTAATATGCAAATTGTCATGACCATTGATCAATGAGCCATGAGTACCATTCACAGAGAGTTGGGGAATGGCTGCAATCACAGCATTGTAAGATGGTGACAGATGTACCCTTTGGCCCCTAGCACCAAATCACAACAACAGTCGCCTCAAGGCGCTTTATATTGTAAGGTAAAGACCCTACAATAATACAGAGAAAACACCAACGATCAGATGATCCCCTATGAGCAAGCACTTGGCAACAGTGGGAAGGAAAAACTCCCTTTTAACAGGAAGAAACCTCCGGCAGAACCAGGCTCAGGGAGGGGCAGCCATCCGCCGCGACCGGTTGGGGGTGAGGGGAGGAAGACAAAGCAGAGGTGAGAGAAAGAGAAACGCTCAGTGTATCATGGGAAACCCCCAGCAGCCTAGGCCTATTGCAGCGTAACTAAGGGAGGATTCAGGGTCACCTGATCCAGCTCTAACTATAAGCTTTATCAAAAAGGAAAGTTTTAAGCCTAATCTTAAAAGTAGAGAGGGTGTCTGTCTCCCGAATACAAACTGGGAGCTGGTTCCACAGAAGAGGGGCCTGAAAGCTGAAGGCTCTGGCACCCATTCTACTTTTAAATATCCTAGGAACCACAAGTAAGCCAG
>VUQS01008029.1:8902-31150 GCA_015108495.1 Heterochromis multidens
CATGTTACTTTGTAGGTGATGGCATAATTTTACATCAAATCAAATGTAATCTTTAGTTACTAAATAGGGATATGACTAGATCAGAGTGGGTTACTCAAAAATCACAGAGATACATACTTAATACATGTATACCATTACTTAAAACTCAAGCTGCAAAGCTTAGTAAATGAATCCATATTAGAAAATCCATCCATCCATTTTCTTTTGCTTATCCAATTCAGGGTCGCGGGGGGGCTGGAGCCTATCCCAGCTGCCATAGGGCAAGAGGCAGGATACACCCTGGACAGGTCGCCAGTCTGTCACAGGGCTAACACAGAGAGACAGACAACCATTTGCATTCACATTCACACCTATGGGCAATTTAGAATCACCAATTAACCTAACCCCTCTAACTGCATGTCTTTGGACTGTGCGAGGAAGCCAGAGTACCCGGAGAGAACCCACGCAGACACGGGGAGAATATGCAGACAGAAAGGCACCGGCCAGATGGATTCGAACCAGGACCTTCTTGCTGTGAGGCAACAGTGCTAACCACGCTGACTGTATATTAGAAAATGTACTTAGTTAAATATTTAATCATCTGATCAAATGAATCATTTGAATTTGTTTTAAAGGGGGGAAAAAATACAAACCATTTGGTGGTAACAGATTCTTAAATGTTAAGATTTAATGGGAACATATTCAGCTAAATTTGGGCTCCATATTTCTTATTTAATCTTAGTTATACTGGGCCTTGGTGCAGCCACTCAGTTCATCCACTGAAACAAACTATTTTAGCATCTCTCTCTTTAAGCCAAAGGGAGAACCAAGAGAATAAAAGCTGTGTGAATCTGTTGACAGACTCAGAAAGTGATGACATCTGAGAACCAGCAAATCAAATCAAAGCATACTGAAGAAATATTTTATATTCTATATTTATCAATGATTATCTCTAAGGGGAAAGTTCTAGTGTGATTAAAATTCCTGGAATAATCAAGCAAGACCAATCCTTACAGAGAAACAAATTCTGTTCCCAAGACTTAGCAGCGCCTTAATTTGCTAAGGATGTACTTAATTACAGCAGATATGCTTCCTCCTGTGGACCATAAGCACAGCTCTCATTCAGTTAATGGGAAAGGACAGAGCGCTATGAGGAGGCTTTGTGAGCGGCTGTGAATGTTCTTGAGCCAAACAAGCTGAGGCTCTGTGTGTAGCTTGTCCCCGAGTGGCTGTGCTGCCTAATTAACTAAAGAGTGGTTTGTGTTACGAAGCCATTTGGATGTGAAAGCAGGCTGAATGGGGAAATATGTATAGACGCAGAAGTATATCTACTAATTTATTCTTTATTTTCTAACTTTTACATTTTGCTTTTCTATTTGCCTGACTGCCAATTTGCAGTTATAACACAAAATAATTTTTATAAGAATTTTAAATATTTTAACACCAACATTCCCAAACTGCTGCACGTTGGCCAATGGGGGCCCTCAGTAATGTTTTGTGCTGCCTGGCACTGCATGCAAAAAGAAACTACTGTACATTTTATTAAAATACAGTTCAATTTAATACTAAGATAAAGGACTACAGTACTGTAGATATTAGCACATACTAAAAATTTTTTAATGATTCCAAATATTGCTAGTGTGAAGAAATGTAACAGCGAACTCAACAATGGGCAAAAAAAACCCCCTTTAAAAATAATAAACTGTCACAAAAATTACAATTAACGGCATAAATCACCCTCCCTTGAACTTCCAAAGAACCACTTGCACTTTGAAACATAAAACAGACTTTATCTGACTTATTACTGACTACTCAGTCAGTGACGGGAAATGAGGAATGATGGAAAATGAGGGCTGTCACTACAGTTTATTATACTACTGGGCTTTTGCGTTAAAGTCCGTCCCCCAACGTGATGGGTGTCAGGTTAGGAATGTAACAACCTCTATGCAGATTCTCCTGTACTACTGGGGGAAGATTTCCTACAGCTAAATTAATGAATTAATGGTTTTTTCCTATGTGGCTCCAACCCCATGTCGGCTCCCTAGATTGGCACTCAGTGAACTAAACTTTGAGAATCCCTGTTCTAAAACTCTCTCTCTTCTGCACCTTAATTGAAACTCTGGCAAATATGAGTTCAATGTGCAAAACTTTTATAAGTCTGATAAAGGCCAAAAAGTAGGGCACACCTGAAATAGATGTACTAGGTATGCTGGGACAGGAGCAAAGAGGAGGACAAAGAGAGAAGAGAGAGAGCAAAGAGGAAGAGAAAGAGAAAGCCTGTAACAGCTGCCGAAGTCACAGAGGCTTCAGGGAAGGTCTCACTCCTTTGCTTTGCACATTGGTGTAAGGCTGCTAATGAGAAAAATTAAGCCAATTAATGCCATAATTAAGCCCTATTGCCACACTGTGTTACTAGTTTTAGGTAATAAATCCTGTATTTTTTTTCTCTTGACTGTCTTATTAGAGAGGTGATGATTCATGACATGATATATAGTTAGTGTTTTATCAGAAATCAATTCCTTGAAATGCATTTCTATTATGAGAATACTGTTGTACATAGGAAATCTCATGAGACACTGTAAACACCTGGTGCCAGCACAAGGAATCCGTCAAATGACGCGTTTGAGTTTTTGTGCTCACAAAATTGTGATTTACACACAGACACTAGACCTAGATATATAATCTCGATGCTTCTGGAGTGCTGACTAAATAGTGTGTAAAGCGGAATTTATGGTTCAGCGGGGGGAGCGTGTTTGCAGTCTGCTGGAAGCTGGCGGCAGAGAGTTCTGCTGTCAATGGTGGCAGTGTGTGCAAAGTATGTGGTACAACTGGTCTGTGGGCCACTCTTGCTTGTGCTGTTGTTGGTCCGTCAGCCAGCCATCGAGAAGAGCGAAGTTATAACATACAAAGAGCTGAAGTGAAGCAAAGTGTTAAAAACAATTAAAAATGTCCACTGCAGCCACGGTCTGTGCTTTTCATACTGTATTTTATGATCTTTGAAGTTTTATTCGTGGTTCTCCCCTTCCTGGTGAACTCCAGTCTCGCTCCTTTCCCAATTCCGGCCCACTTGTCAACCAATCGGCATTCAACCGACGCAATGATGTGCAGTTGGAATTTTGGAGGACTGCACAGGAGCACATCTGTGGTGGGTGAAAACCTTTTGCGGCTTGCTGTCTGAATGGAAACGTGTACACAGACGGACACATTTGCGGGACGCTTAAGCTGTGGGTTTGCAGGTTAAATTTGTGTGTGCAGACATGAAATGATGCAAAGACAAATGCAGTTAAAATGTGTCAGCTTGAGTTTAAATCTGATGCTTTGTGCTTCTGATTTATAAAAACACAAGACTTGTTGAAAAAGACTGAAAGGAAATAACATATCTGGAGTTTTCCTTTTGCAGTTTTCCTGCATATAAAAAAAAAAAAATTCTGGCTCCCACCAAAGAGGTTTTGGTTTTCCACCAAAGGAAAAATCACCAGGACTGGGATAAAAATATTTTCAACCATTTTTTTTTTTAAAAATGGGTTTGAATTTATCCAATCTTGTTTTGTTGTTTATAAAGCAGCCAAAAATAAAAAGAAAATGCACTGACTTCTGTTAAGTAGACTCTTGCCTCAACTACATGTGGGCCATTTGTGTTTATGTGCCTCGTCATCCCCAAAGGCCTATTTTGAGAGAGGCCCCATTTCTTTGTTTAACCACGGCACACTTAGCAGTCTGACATATTTCCTAGATAAAGAGAAAGGTCTGCTTGATGGAGTTTTCCACAAATTTCGATTGCCATCTCACACACTATTTCACCAAACATTTTGCTTTTTTTAATAAATAAATTTTCCTCAAACCACGTTATCAAAAATGTATAGATCCTTGATACCCAACAACAACATAAGGCTACATCTGCTAGGTAACACAGAGTTATATCAAATAAATATAGTCTTATAATAAAATCTAGTAATATCAAGTTGAAAGCCATTTATACAGCACTGCAGACATCATCTCTGCCTAGAAGAATAATTTAAATGAGACTGCTTTCCATGGTGCAGAAGCCGAGATCTAAATAGAAGATTGGTATCTATTGGTAACAAGTACCTCCTGTTTGTACCTGGTGCACAACAGAGAGTCAGAAGCACAGCAGTCCATGGAGAAAATGAATGAAAAGCTCAGTCACCTGTTATAGCTGTATCACAGCTACGTCTCACTAAGTTATAAGATGCAGTTAAAGATCAATGTAATCTTCAAGTATGTGTCCTGCAGCATTATTCTCATTTAAAGGCGTTTTCAAGACACTTACCCAGAAGTTGTTCTGAAATAAGGCCATCTTCACTCAGAATTTCACAGGAATCTGTAAAAAAGAGGTAGAGCTGCATTACAGAAAAGTCTGACGTCAAGATATTTCTTTTTAGGCAGTCTGACCTCCATTTTCTCCACATCAGAGTCCACATGCTAGAGAAAATGACCTGGAGGATGCTTTGTAACAGTCTATAAAATGTGTATATTTTCAAATTTTCCTCTGCCCTGTGAAAATAAACTACTCTATCAAAGCATCAGCAAAATGCATATAAACAATTTCTAGAAAGTCCAGCTTTGTACACCTTCAGTGTAGGAAGGGAACCCCTGAGGGAGAGCAGAGAGGAGCTTAACAAATGACTTCAAAGGATAAACTCAGAGAACGAAGGGAGCTAAGGAAGGCAGCAGGGAGGAGGAGTGACAGAAGAGATGGGGGAGGAAAGAACAGGGGAGAAGAGAGAGATCGATGGAGTGAACGAGGCAGAAGAGACCAAGGTAACCTCCATGGAAAAACAGATAAGATGCATGACAGGCTCATTCAGACGCAGCTTTTGATCAGCTCATATCTCCGGCTGCAAATTTTCATATGTGCTGGACTGAATAACATCACACCTACTGGTGCATTTACGTTTGAATATGCATTCCAGCAAATACTTCAGATAAACTGTTTATCTGCATTACTCTGCAGAAAAATACTATGGAATTTTTATGTGGCACGAGTTCGTAATGAAAGTCAGTGAGATCCTTCTTTCTGTTCACTACAAGGTGGATCACAAAAGTTTACATTCCCTTCCCTTATTACTGAAACACAAAGCCTATAAAACATGCTGATGCATGTTTGTGAGAACGATCGAACATAAAAAAATAAATAAATAAATAAAAAAAATCACACAACCTAAGAAGAACATATGACATCTCTTTGTTGCTTAAGATACAACTTGTCCTGACTGCAGTGTTTTCATGAGAGGGGCATTTTTAATTTGCTGGTGGCAGAAGGAAATGCACTGTAGCAGCAGCTTACACATTTTGACCCCCTGCACAAACACTTATATTAAAAAAAAAAAAACACACAAACTCTTTAATGAAATACATACACAAAGCACATCCTGCCCTTTGCAAGACAATCCATAATGGGGTAAGTGTTTCCCCAGGGCTGCCCTCATATAGGGTTCCTGTTATCTGTTATTCTGCTGACTGTGTGTGTTTGACTCAGTGTGTGCGTGTGTGCTGACAACAGCCCTCTCCCTCTATTGGCACAGATTCAGCTCAGGCCTGGTGACCTGACATAAGGCAACAGCAACACATGCAGAAACCAACACAGCAAGACCTGGAGTACACAAACACTTGCACGTTCACCTGAAACTCCTCACACCTTGTTAATTAGCTCAGCAGCATGACTGGAGGCCTGCAGACAGCTTTGTGTTTGGCAGAGGAAGGGAGCCCACAGGAGGGACGGAAATACTGAGGAGCAGGGCTACACGATGAATATCAATATTACTATTTTATTGATTTCCAGTGGAACTGTATTTTGCCAATATTTTCATATCTGCTGTACAGTGTGGAAATCAAGCAAAACAAATGACTAAAGATGACTGATGAATAAATGCTACAGTACTACCACCATAAGATTAATCATTTTTGGCCTTTAATATGGGCTGACTCAGCGGTAGAGGTCATACACTGGTATATCAAGCAATTTATTTAATTTGTTTTTTAAAAAGCAATCTCCTATCAGTACCTCAAATGATTATCATTGCCAAACCTCAATATTTATAAAACATCCTAATATTTTAGAGAAATATTAGAAAACATTGTCAAAATAGCATTTTAAAGGTTTTAACCCACTACCAATAAATCCTGTCTGGACAGACTTCCATGACAAAATACCCATGCAGGGGGACAGCAAATTTAACCAAAGCACCAGATGGTTTTTAGGCAAGCAGAAAGGGGGGCAAAGGGAGCACAACAGATAAAAACACACACACCACAAAGACACTGAAACATACTGTGATCTGAGTTAATTACATAATTTTTTTGGTTCTAATCCTCACAGTTCTGAAAGAGCACAATGCAGAAACTGCACAGGGACACAGAGAGGTGTGCACCAGGGCCCCATGTGGACACCCATCATGTTGGGATGTATACAAGTAGCTGACATCCAGCATTCTCCATCTGGTTCTAACTAGACGTTCAGCTGAAATCAGCTCTGGGGCAAACAGAGCCCAGAGAAGAAGTGGGACACTCTGTGACCTTGATTCCTCGAACTCGAGATAATTTTTTACTCAGGAATTAAATGCAGGGACAATTTTTGGTCTTGCCATGTACAGTATCTACTGATTGTACACACAAGTAGTGAACACCCTAAACGCATGTACAGTGAGGAAGCAATTGAACGACATTTAAAAACGTGAGTTGCTGCAATATATCACAGACAGTGTGACAGTGTCAGGTATGAGACACACAATTTTTAAATAAGTGTGAAAATTAATTTCAGGTTATTGTCCTGATAATGGAGAGAAAAAAAAAAACATGCCCTACCATAAAAGCAGGTCTTCCCTGAGTCCAGATAAACACTTTTATGTTTAATCAAATGCCTGGCAAGTACCTGAATTAACATTAATCTCAAAAATGCCTGTCAATAAAAGAGGAAAGAGAGGAAAGGATATCCTAAAATTTCAGGAAAAAACAGAAGTTTTTCTTATGATAATTGCAACTTGTTTGCAAAACCCTTACTGATAGGAGGTGACTGAATATGTCATGCTTAGGTTGCTGGCTGTCGCCAGGTGAAGTCGGTCACAAAAAGAGGGTGCTGCAACATAAAACCTCCTTGTGATGGCTTTGGTTGCTAGCGGATTGCTGCAGTTGCCTATATTTTGCATGGAACACATCGACTTGTCTGCAAACACTCGCCATTTACTCTCCAAGCTGTAGTGAAACTTGAAAAAGTGAGACATAAACCAGAAACAGAGACTGTTTGCCTTCAAGGTAAAAGTTGTGCCTTACCACTGCAACCAACATATTTCAACGCCTCAACCCCCATTCACACCTCACATCAGGTGACCTCAATAGGTCACATGATAGGTTGGGGCAAGGTCTCACAGTGGTTTCACCTGAAACCGGTGGTGGTAATAACCCTCATAATCAATAATGATCAATAGTGGGTTAACGAACACCTCTAAAGAGTCAACCCCCCACTAGGGTTTAAATACCTGGGACTCTCCACCATTTGGTTTTAGAACTGAAGAAGCCTCTTGGATGAGAAGTGAAACGTCTTCAAACAACTTAAAGAAGTCCAGTCGCCTTCTTTCAAGCGCCTTAGACAACACATTTCAAACTTTTACTTTTTTTTTTTACTTTGAAGGCAAACTGTCTCTGTTTCTGGGTTGCATCACACTTTTCACTGTTTCACTACAGAATAGTGAGTAGTTTGTGAGTGTTTCCAACAAGTCAGCATCTTCCATGCAAACTGATGGCAACTGCGGCAACTTGCTAGCAAACAAAGCAATCAAAAGGAGGTTTTCATTGCAGCACCGTATGCCTCTTTGCTACTAATTTCACCCTAGTGACAGCCAGCAACCACTCACAGAATATACACATTTCCCTTGCGACTGGTGGTTTCAAAATGGTCACTGACTGGTCTCTAGTCCAGTGTGATTTAGTCTCTAAATCTTGAACTATACTTCAGTGAACTACACCTTTAAAAACAACAGCAACAAAAAGTGGCATTACATCTAACCTAAAGGCAGAACAAGCAGCCTATTAAGGACTGACTCTATAGCCCCATGTCTAATATTTAATTTGGGATAACAGAACTTAAGAGTAGATTATTTAATGTTTCATTTATGTGGTTTTATTTGATTTGTATTTTGTTTTTTTAATTATGACATTAAAGTGTTTTATGTTCTACATACTTATACCTATATAAAGGCACACTTACGCAGAAATAATAATAATTATAATACCCTTATACAATATGAAACACCAGTCTTTTTCTCACACTGCCGAGCACTAGGGTTAAACCATAGTTTCTACGTTTTTTTTTTTTTTCCAATGAACCAAGATTCATGGAATATTGATGTCTGGTAACTCATGCTGAGGTGAAGTGATACTAAGCGAAGATGAATCTTTTTTTCACAGACCTCTGGATCTGTAATAATCAAACCAATATAATAGCAATATCACTATCTGCTGCATCCATGTCAAGATGTCCTTTGCCCAATATTATTTAGCTTTTTTTATGATTTATTTTTTTTATTTATTTTAGCTTTTTATTATCTTGGAGGACTGCACCAAGATATGTGGCCAAATTCAAAAATAAGAAGAGGTGCTCATTTTCTCAGGCAGTGAATCTTGAATCTTGTTCTGCTCTTTGGGATGAAAAAAAGTTGTACTTTTAGGCAACACAATGAAAAGTGAAGGTAGTGCTTGTCCAATTTGTTTGTTTATTGATCAATATCTTTTGAATTTTTTTTTTTTTTTAAATGCAGTAAAAGATATCTGGGCTAATTGAGAAATGGCTTCATAGTTTGTCCACTAGGGTGCCTTATACTATCACACCTCCAATACTCTTAGCACTGTCTGCAGCACATGTAGCTGAGCATCCTGAGTGGACTAGGTGTGGAATCAAGCAGCAAACTAGTTTGTCAAATATTTGGGGGGAAATTACATACATACATACACACACACACACACACACACACACACACACACACACACACATATATATACTGGCTGAGTTACTCCCTGAAAATTGGTATTGTCATCCACCCTAAAAATCAAGTATCCACCACTTAAAAATTCACTGAAAACATGTACATGTCTTTTTCTGACAAAACATGCAGTGAAATTATTAAAAAATTATTTTCTGGCAGAATTTCAAATGACCTTTCATCAGTGTCTGGTAATTCTGTTTCCCTGCCCGTCTGTTTTCATTTCTACACACTTATTTTTGGTGTTGGATCAGTATGCATTACAGGTCAAACAATCACACAAACAAAAAGACGGCAACAAAGTACAACTAAAACTAAACGCAAGGAAAATATTTCTTTAACAGCCACACAGAGAGAAAATGCAGCCAGCCTTATCAATTAAAGACACACCAACCTCTTTTTCTGCCACCCTCACACTGCCTGACAACACACAGATGGCTGCCATGAAAAATTAGGACTTAAAAAAAGCAGATTGGGAGGAATGAAATAAGGTCTCATACAGAAACAAGAACTACCCACAATTCATTTAATTCCAGCAGGATATAAATGATGCATCCTCTCCGCCCATACTAAGCATTTCAGTTTTTATTTCCTTTCCTCTTGCTTTTGCCAGAGATGGGTCTACTAGCAGATGTCTGTCTGGAGGGAGGGAGGGAAGGTCAACACAAACCCCCGCCTCCTCACCACCTCCACCTGCCTTTCTCCTTCCTCTGCTTGAGAGAACAGATGAATGAGTCCCCATGTGTCTCCTCACACTTTCAGAGAACAGAATTCTCATCTGGCTCAAAGAGCAAAATAAAAATGGAACTGGGTTAAATGTAATGACACAGTCAAGTCCAAAATAAAGATGCTATGCTAACCTCTGAGGACGCACATTTGTCACAAGCTTTGGGAGCAAAGCAGGTGTTAGAAAGCAAATGAGGCAAAGGAACAGAAGAAAGAAAGAAAAAAGGAAAGGTAGAGGTGAAAAACAGATGAGGTGAGGTGTGACTCAAAGATAAAGCAAACCCAGGCAAACTGCAGAATCAGATAGGTAAATAAACAAGCCTTCAAACAGCTGAAGGACAGGAAGAAAGCAAAGCAGTGATTAAGGCAAGATGGACAAAAAAGGGTTCCCTTAAACATGCAGCGAAAGTTTCAAAATGTTCCTCTAATCATCCATTAATACAAAATGATAAAACATTATCAATCACTTCAGTTATACAACCAGATATCGCAACATATGTGTATGATACATGTGAATATTTATAATCTATGAATATTGACTATAGGGGACACCCAAGATCACAAGACTTAATCACGTTGGGTTTTAAATTACTGATTGGTCAATAATCTGAAGAATTCAACATTGATAGGAAATTTTCACATTTTGTCAGTCTCAAAAATAATCAACGGATTCATTGATAATGAACAAAGCAGTGTTTTAACAGAGTTTTAAAATTATCCTTAAATATATAAACTAAGATGCCAGAAATAGCAGTCAGACTTACTGCAGTTACCTAAGTGCAGATGTGAGACACTGTATGAGAGAGGACAAAGAGAGACAGACTGAATCTATGAAGCGACCAGAGTCTACTGCACTGCGGAGCAACTCTGCTGTCCTTCAGTATCAGTTTTAAACCTCATTTGGCGAAGCGTGGAGGAAAGATCATTTTGTGTCAGGCCTAATTTCCCCTTCAGTGCCACCAACAGACTTCGGCACTCCTCTGCCACATCTGCCAATGGGATGACTCACTACTGAGGCTGATCATTTAGAGCAAGACATCACTGTGGATGTTTCGTAATTTTTTTTCTATAATATAAAATCTGTGTGTACTGACCTGTTAAAAATCAAGTCCCATTACGAGTTATTCATAATTTGGATTGTATCATTTTTTTCCTATCTTCATCATCATCGCTAAGAGAATGACAACATAAAAGTGGAATATGATTACATGTTTTATAAGCACAGAACAAACAGCTGATTAACTGACTAGCTAAAACTAAAAATTGTTTCCATCCATATTCTGCCACTTATCTGAGTCTGGGTCATGGGAGCAGTAGCCTAAGCAGAGAAGCTCAGCCTTCCCCCTCCTGGGCACCCCTGGTGTTCCCAAGCCAGCCAAGAGATGTAATTTCTTGAGTGTGTCCTGGGTCTGGCCCAGTGCCTCCCCATGGTAGGACATGCCCAAAACACCTCACCTATGAGATGTCCCAGAGATATCCTAGCCAGAAGCTTGAATGACCTCTTTCCATGTGTAGGAGTAGCGGCTCTATTCTGAGCCTCTCCCAAATGACCAAGCTCCTCACCCTATCTCTAAGGGAGAGCCCTGACACCCTTCGGAGGAACTCGTTGCTTGTATCGGCAATCTCATTCTTTCGGTCATAAGTGAGAGTAGAAACAGAGATTGACCTGTAAATTGATAGCTGAGTGTAAAAGCGAAGCTATCTCTTCACCATAAAAGCATCAACGTCACTGTGGAAGCGACACAAATCTGTCTACCATCTGTCACCCATGACCAAGAACCTGAGATACTTAAACTCTTGCACTTGCAGTGGGCACTCCACCCTTTTGCAGCTGAGAACCATGGCCTCAAATTTGGAAGTGGTAATTATCATTACCACCACCTCACACTTGGCTGCAAACTGCCCCAGTGCAAATTGGAGGTCACCGTCTGATGAAGCCAAAAGAACCACATCATCTGCAAAAAGCAAAGACGTCACCCCAAGGCCACCAAAGCAGAAAAAACCCTCTGCCACTGGGCTGCACCTAGAAATTTTGTCCACAGAAATCTTTGAGTGGACAAAGAGTTGGTCCAGTCTTCCACAACCAGGATGAAAACTGCACTGTCACTACTGGATCCAAGGTTCAACTAACGGATGGACTTTCCTCTCCAATACCCTGGCATAGTCCTTTCCAGGGAGGCTAAGAGATGTGATCTCCTCAAAGTTGGAGCACACTCTCATATCCCCTTTTTGAAAAAGGGAACCACCACCACAGTCTGCCAATCCAGAGGAAATATCCCCAACTTTCCTGCAATGTTGCAGAGGTGTGTCAAGCAGGACAGCTCCACAACATCAAGAGGTTTAAGGAACTTGGGGCGGCTTTATCTCATAACAAAATCAATCGGAAATGTTGTGATAAGCAATTATTTAGTAAAGAAATTTTCACATTTCTAATAGATGTGCAGATACAGAGGAACATTTTTGGAAACTCTCACTCTTCTTTTCCAATAGCACAGTGCATTACTGTGTAAAGTTATGTTAAAAGTCAAACTGATGGGCACTGGTTTAGCTCACTGGGTAAAGCAGGCAACCCATATGCCATAAGGCTAATGCAGAGGCCCAGGTTTGAATCTGCCCCAAAGCCATTTACTGTGTGTTTTCCCCTGATCTTTCTCCTAGCTTTCTCATTCCTCTCCAATGTTCTATTGCTAAAAAGGCCAAAAATTATATTTAAAAAAGTCAAACTGATCATGTTCGCACTAAAAACTGTTTGTCTAAACTGTCTGGAGCTCCTGCTTTTGTAGGTTGAATAATAGCTTAAAAATGGTTCTCAAAAAGAAAAAAAAATGAAACTCATCAAAAAATTTGCTCTAAGAAGTGAAAGGTACTTGATTCGGTAGACTGTCAAACTTGGGAAGTTTTCAATAACAGTATGTACTGCTCCATTCACAAACAAGAACAATGGTTCTCACAGGTACCATTTAATGAAGCGGTTGAAGGCTTGAAAGGTGTGCATTTATCAAACTAGAGACTCTGATACACTTCTCCTCTTGATCAATGATACACTGGGGGTCTCCCAATTCACTTTCTATTCAGGTTCTATGAAGGGACTGTTACAAGTTCCCGTTTTTGGTCATTCTGAAGCTATAATTGAGACACATGCTACAGATACTCAGCTAGACAAATGTATTGCTTCTTTAATCAGCACAATAGTTTTCTGCTGTGCTAATATAATAGAAAAAGGCTGTTTCCAATTATCATTTAGGCTTTTAACATGATAAACTTAGATTAGGTTAAACAATGTGCCACTGGAACACAGGATTGATGATTTCAGAAAATGAGCCTCTATTCACAGTTTCATTTATAACATTTCTGGTTAATTTTACTAGTACATACCCATGCTACAGTACTGTCTGGCCTGTCCATGCTGCTGACCATGTAATTAAAATGGTGCGATCCTTTTATAAGGTGATGCATAAATAAAAAAACCAAAATTTTAAAAAAGGGGGAAATTAGCTCACTGATAGGTGGTTGATAGGTAACATGATAACGTTATAATATGTATAATTCTTTTGTGGATATAAATATGACGTTTTTAAATGAAAGGAACAGGATGCTTTCATAAGGTGTTACAGGTGGATAAAGGCAAAAAACAGGTCATTTTAGTCTGCTGCTAGGTGGTTGTCAGGAAACCTGATGGCATCATAATATATCATGCATACCTGAAGTTTTGTTGATAGGTTACTGTCATGAAATTAAAAAAAAAAAAAACGATATGATGCCTTTACAAGGTATTAACGGTGCACAAATGCTGAAAACAGGTCATTTTAGCCTGTTGGTAAGTGGTGGCTAGGTAACATGATAAAGTCATAATATCTGAGGCCAAATGGGCCCGTTATACCTGCCGTTCTCGCCCTGGTGAACAGCACCAAACACCAAAAGTGACGTCACATCCACTGGCGCATGCCGCGCTTTGGTGTCATATTGGCCAATTGTGAAACTCAATTTTTGTAACTTTGAGGGCAAAACGCAGGGTTGATGACACAAGTGTGCGATCATGTCAGTTTTTAACCACCAGTTTAATTATATATCAGTACAGAAACTCAGAGTTTCACAGATTATACAGAGGGAGATGTAACAGTTTGAAAAGACGAGGCTTTCTGGAAAAAAACTTTGAAAAACTCTGCAATTTCTTTGCTTCTGGTTTTGACATCTCTTCTCCTCCTATACCAGCGCTGATGTGGAGGTTTTGTCTGAGTGGTGACAACTATCGCTCAGGGGAATACTGCAGCGAGTACTCAGGCCCTCGGCGCTGATATAAATGGTAAGGAGCTGTCGCGACGTCACTGTTTGCGTGCAACATGACCAATGCGGCGGGTATAATGGGCCCAGAAAATGTACCTAAGTGCCAAGTTTAGTTGCTCAAATTCTGATTGTGTAGGAGGAGTTCATGGACAAAGACACAAACACAGAGAGACACACAGATTTCCTGTTTTACAGTACGATATTAAGAAAAAACAATAATGACATATCGAAATGACCACAAACTTTTGAATGATAGTGTCTATGACAACAATATTCACTTTTGAGAAAATGAAACCAAAAAATATCTAGTTTCTGCTTTAAAAAAGGAATGATTTTGAAAAAAAACTTCTAATAGGTTCATTATTAGACTAACTGTATTAACTTTGACCAGTCTAATCATAAACAAATCAACCAAATACTTAATCAAGCAAGTTACATGCTTGAATGCTGGGCTGTCTTAGCTTCAGAACTATAAAGATTTGTTGCTTTTCTCTTGTATCATGTAAACTAAATATCTACGAGCATTACTATTTCAGTAAAATATGGTAATTTGCAATGAGCATTCTTTACTTCTTGCTGATATCCAATGAACAAAATCATTAAAGTGATTGATCACAAAAACAAAACAAAAACAGACAGTCAGGCTGTTCTCTGAAGCTGAAAGCTTAGATCAATTGTCCACATGAGACCATGATCTTACTAGACATACATCCTCTTAGTGATTCATTGCCGGTCTATTATAAGAAAAACACGATTGCTACAATTATAGACAACAAATTCAGCACCCACAAATTGCTGCCCACAAAACAAATGAGTCAACAAAAGCGCACTAAAACAGAGCCTGCACTTTAATGATGACACACTGAACCCAACAATCAGATCACTGTCACTACCATGACAGAATTACACCCTGTATTTAATGACGAAGCAACACTGTGCAAAGCTATTCTCTTACAGTGATAAACGGGCTGCCTGGTGAATCCATGCACAAGCCTTCAGTGACTGAGACCAAAAGAAAGAAGCAGAGGGACAGAAAAAAAACAATAAACAGGAGGAAAGCAGTGAGAGAGAAAGAAAAAGCAGAGTGATAAACACAACCCGGGCTGTCAGCTCCCCATTGTTCCGGCCTGAATGTGCTTTTGTTACTGCGGCATACAGCTCCAGTCGAGTCCAGTCTATGACAACGTGCCAGGCGAGCATCACTTCTAAGCCTGGCATGACCAGCTGTGTGAGGCCAGAGATGCACATCGAGGGCTATACACAGCTAGAGAAGAACATGCTTTTATTATTTTATGTCTTTTTTTAACATTTGAATAGATGTGAAATTATTTAAAAAATTAAAAAGTTTAGGCAACTACTTTTTGTATAAAACATATATATATTTTTGGTAAGTATGTAATGCACTACTACTGCTGGGGGAAATGCACCTACAAGCTGTTTGCTGACTCACATTTAACAAGGAAAATGTGAATGCTTTACTACGTAACAGATGTCACGCTGACAAAACGTGTGAGATTCGGTAAGATTAGATGGCCTTGTGTGATTTTCCTTTAAATAATAAACAAAAATGAGGTCCAGTGCAAACTGTGCCAGTTAAAGCCAGCATATTACAAGTCTACTAAAGCTACTCTCAATCATTTGAAAGCAGCCTGGGGTGCCAGGTGATTTTCAAAGAATAGTGAAATAGTCCCAGTGAAAATCAATTTGTTTTGTTTGACCAACAGTTAAAAACATATTTACAATATTAAGCACAGAAAAGAATAAATTCCTCATCCTGCAACCAATAACTTTTGAATGCTCTGCTTGATAAATTTCTTTATAAACCTAAAATTAAAAGTTTTTGCAGATTAATTATTTGTTGAGTTAAAAATTAACTGTTTCAGTTGTAATTTTGAATAATAAATGCAAAAAAAAGGATAAAACAGCCCAATAAATACACTTGCAGTCGAACTCTAAGTGAAAACAAAACCTATCATTGAATTAGAGTTTTCCCTCCTTGTGGCTGATTTTGGTTCGACTCTAAAGTAATTAAAATAATCTCAAATTGAAGTCACTCTCCATGCTGCTGCTAAGTAAATTATTTTCTTTATAATTCACCTCTCCTTCTCGCTTCACTGAGCACAGCATAAAATGAATCAGTAACTCAGAAACAGACCCAGGCCCAGAGCCGAAGGGGCAAGCCCAATCCTCCATCCTGCCTCAGGATCCTCCCATCTGCCACAAGAGGAGCTTGGCTGGACTCACTCATAACCTCAGGCACAGGTCATGGTTTTACACACAGGCCTTGTACAAGATTGTGTTATCACCTGTTTTCATCTAAATTCCTCACATGTAATTGAAACTGCATTTAAGGTATACAACACTTTACTGAAAAACATTTCACTGTAAATACAGAGCTCAGAGTTAAAAGTGTTCTGTTTATGGTTTTATTACACAAGAGGTTTATTTGATTGTTTCCTGTCTCTTATTTCCTGCCTCTAGGTCCTGCCCTGCTTGGCAAAGACAAGGGAAGGCCTTGCAGCACTCCAGCCTACATATGAAGACGCACATGTATAATTGATCATGGGGCTCCTATAATGTTTTGTAGGAGAGCTCAACTGTGTGCACATGAACATTTTTGAAAGGTCAAACAAAAGGACTGTTCAAACAGGTTGTTGTCATAAAGCCTCAGCTCAGCACAGGCACCTGCTCTTTCAAATTAAAATACAGAACAGGGAGCTTTATTTATTTATCTGCTCTTTTTATTTATCCTCTCAACTTCTGCCTTCCTTCTGTCTACCTGTAAGGGGTAAAAAAAAAAAAATCAGGTTGCAAAGGAGTGTGTGTGGTTCTGTAATTGGCTGTGTGCAGCAGCTGTGAAAAACTGCCAGTCAGCAACGCTTGAGGCTGTCATGAGAGGTTTGGGTACTTTTTCACTGCCTATATTATCTTCTCAGGTGGCCATCCTACTCACTCTCTGTGTGTGCATAGATAATGACCTGTAAGTACTACATATCTCAACTGGAATGATCCCTAGGTGCCCATGCTTTTGGTCTCCCACAACAATTCTACTGTGTTTGCGGTCCCCTTACACAGCAAAATTTTATATTTTTCAAAAAATGAGAACACACATCTAAGAGTGTCCATGTGTTATGATATAATACATGTAAATACAGATATAACCTATTAACCAACAGCTCTCTAATGTCAAAAACTCCAATATAATGAGAAGTCCTGGAGCATTATCACTACTGCGCATGTGAATACATTAGGGCTAACCAGAATGGCAATGGCCAGTATTCGATGCTTTTCTTAGCAGCACTAGGTAATTTTTTAGAAAACAAAACAAAAATATTTTTTTGAAAGGGCTAAATCTAGCGACAAAGCTGGTAAGTTGGCAAAAATCAGATGAACTTACTGTTGCCAACTTATGAGTTCAGTGACGATCAGTGAAGGAGGAGAGGGATGCCAGGCAGACGGGCTGAAATGGTTTATGTGAATTCCAAATTTTAAAACCAAATAGAAATAATTAAAAGTCAAATATTCAGGTACGGGCCCTGGAAAACACGACACTAGCAGAACTGTGCAATATGTCACCATACAATATTTATCCTGATCTCTTGCATAGCACCTGTCCAGCACTCGCACAGCCAAGCTTTCTCTCTTCAGCTGTTCCCAAGACAATGCATGACCATACTAGACACGTAATAACATCTTTAGGTTTTTGTGCTCTTGTCTTGAAAGATGTTCACCAACTCTAGTGTTTCCCCGCACACAGACAGCCTTTTAACCTGGGTAACTTAGACGCATTTAAGCATTTTTGCCCATCCGTCTAAGTCCATTAAAAGCTTTAAAAAAAAAAAGAACATCACCTTGCTCACAATTCACAAGTTACTGCCCATAAAAGCCACAAATGTGCCCTTGACCTTGAGCACAATTTGGGTGAAAACCCATTAGGTGATTATTGTGTGCAAGGTTCACTAAAAATCACACAATACACAAGGATGAGTAGCAATTCTTGTGAAAATGGGAAAAGTGTCTCTAAAATAATATGACCTTGACCTTGAATACAGTATGGCTGAAGACTCATTAGGTGATCACTGTGTGCAAGCTTGATTAAATTCTAACGAATACTGTAAGAGAAGCAGAGATTCTTTGTGAATTGCCGTAGTATAAGCTCAACACGATCAGCTAAAAATCAGCATCATCACAAGCAACTACTCAACAAATGACAAATTAGCTGAATCATGACTCAATCTATGATGATGCTAGCAGTTTAGTGAGAATGTAATGCGCATAAATCTAGGTATCACATTGAGTATAGACTTTAAGACACTGTGTGAACCTCATAAAAAAAAAAAAAAAAACAAAAAAAACATTGTGGACCAAAGTTGTCAACTGAGGGACCAAAATACAAAATACAGACACTGTCATTCATACAAAGCCACACCAATGTGGCTAAAACATTTCTGTAGCTCAGCAGCATTTATGTATAATCAATAAAGCAAACAGCCTAATAAAAAACTAATCTAGAACCATGCATCATCATTTATATTCAAACCAATACACATGTCCTTCTACATAGATCTAACTTTTGGTCCATGTATAATCAGATTTTTAGGTAGAGATTACTGCAGGGTTTAAACAGATATGCAGTTTGGTGAATGAATGACCAGTGAGTGATCAAATGTGATCTGTCCTAATGATGCCTGTAAACAGGAGAGAGGAGAAAAGAAAACTGTTCCTTCTAACTCTGGTGCATTATACTTTATTTAATGATAGTAAACCACCTCCTTTCAGTATTTTCTCCACATCCCACTCACCCTGACTCAGAGTCAGGAGGGAGAAGAACCTTCCCCTGTTGTAGTCAAAGCACAAGGGAGAGTGTTGTTTACCTCTTTGATATCAAAAGATCCCAGCAGCTTTCAACTCTCAGCTCCTGCCATTTGCTTTCAGAGACACACAGAGAAAGACAACGTCAGGAGACTGACTCCTGTAGCACAAGAAGACAGATGTGCTACAGTCTGAGGTTGCACACAGCGTGGCTCACGCTATAGCTCTTTGCAAACTAACAGAATGTGACAGTGAAAACATCTATCAGGCAGTCAAAGGGGATTTCCACACTGGCTTCTTTGGTGCAACCAGACAGTGGTTGATGAGCACCTCAAAAGTGATGCAATGAATTTATTTATTTATTTTTTACTTAAACCTTTACTTCCACCTCTGAAAATGTTTTATGTAATAAAGTATTTCCAGAATCAAGCAAAGTGGAATCAAGATTTGGCTAACACAATAAAAATCTACCTCTATTTGAGAGCAGATGTCAGAGAGTGACAGAGAGAAACGTGGAGAGAGGGGGTGGACCTGATTTACATGAGGGATGCTGTGTTTACCGACAATCAGGGTATTATGAAACTACCAATATGTATTTTTCAGTGTTAATACAAGACTTGAGTTGAGACTGAGACTCATGACAAGCTCCAAACATTTCTTTGAATTTAAGTAGGAATTAAGTAGGAATGCACTAATTGTGAAATTCTCGGCTAAAACAAATGTTTTACATAATAAAGTAGCAATTTGGCTAGCCGCTGATGCTGATTTTTGTTTTATTTGTTTATTTTTTGGTTATTTATTTGTTCTTTTGTGCCAGGAAAACAACAGGAAACAGCTGTTTTATAGTCTTTTAGCTCTTCATCACGCTATCTTTGAAAGTCTAGCCAGTGGGCGCGACAAATAGGCTCCTGCCATTGGCCATCATATCTGCAGATAGCTGATGTGAGTCAACAAGACTGGTATCAGTTGATACCGATGTTCTGTTGATATCTTGGTGCATCCCTCGGTTTAAGGATTGTCTTCGAAGGTACAAAAAAAAGACATGCAAAATGAAATATATCACAGCCCAGAGAATTTGTCCAGTTTTTAAATTATAAACCTCTATTTAAATCTGATTCTTCTTGCTTAGAAGTTCAGATTCTCTCACTTGTCACTTGCTCTACCTCGAAGAGCTGACAAAGGATGTCTAGGACATAACATCTGCAGTCAAGTCAGCTTTTCTCCAACAAACCCATAAAGCCATAGTGGGTGTCTGATCTGTGATGTCCAGCTGTAAACCCAGGACTGGTTCTGATCCACCTTGTGGGCTTTGTCACTGGTCATACCCATGAGGCAGCTGATATTATCAGCTGCTTTCAGGTTATCACAGATACACCTGTATCGACATACAGCTTTTTAAAACTCTTGAACATCAGCACCAACACCAGCCAATAAAATCCAGTATTAGCAGTGCTTAAGTCAAAGGTTTACATGATTGCACAAACTCTAGTAATAATCATGACAACAAAAGACAAGTAAAGTAGCCTCGTCGAGCAGAAATGACCTCTTAGTGGGAGCCAAGGTATCAAACATATTTATGGTAGTGGGATCAAAACAAAATGCAGCCCAGTAAATGATGCTAATTTTAAATCCCTCTGCAGAAACATTGGGGTAAAGTTCAGTTTCTGGCCATACCTTATATTTTATACCCATGTACTTGTCTCACGCAAGTTTCTCCTTCGGCGTTAGCTGAATTTCCCTCCCTTCATATGTCAAACAAGCGTGTCTACTAGTGCTCGATATTTTTAATAGCGTAGCATTAGCGCAGTCTTTCCAGCCCATTTTTGGTCACATTAAATGTCACAAAGGAAGACAGAAGGAAAAGGAACGATGTATTACCTGCGCAGAGTTTTCAGACAAAGCTTATAGTACATTTTCCATCCCCAGTCTTTCAGCAGCTTCGGTTCAACACTTACGCGCACCCTGAGCGGTTTGATGTTAGTAGTAGAAATTCACCAGGCAGTTTCCAGTATGAGCGCAAACTCCCTCCCAGCTCAACGCTGATTGGCTACTCCGCCCTTCAATCAGAGAGAAACGCGTAGTAGGCATAGCAACCACAAAAAGGCGGATCTAAGAGTGTATACCAACAGCCCATTGGATACATTTTCCACAAAATAGAGGATATACAAATAAAATGAACCAGACCGACTTATGCGTTTGTACAACAAAATGCAACAACAGGTAGGCAAAGTTCAGCCACCAAGCAACTTCTGTAGCCTACTTCACTATAACCTTTAAAAGATTATTGTTGCTTTCGTGTTCAGGACCTACAGCGTCACCCTTTTTAACTTTCAAATGGGAAACAGTATATTGTTCCACTCAGTCACATTTTCTAATGTTTCCACATTAGTTGCTGCAGCTCTTAATTTAAGCTGTTTGATGGTTCAGTTCGAAATCACTTTGATTTATAAATTTAGAGTACACTCACACCAGTACCTCATGCACAATGAATAAAGACACATACACACATAATGAAGTGGAGCTTTTCTTGGGAAAAGCACTTTTGGGATGTGTCTGCTTGGAAAAGGAATAAACATTCTTTTAATAATAATAATAATAATAATAATAATAATAATAATAATAATAATAATAATGCAGGTAAAACATAAATATTCCCTAGATGATTGCTTCTTTGGTTTTGAGGTGCAGCAGGCCCTCCACTGATGGTGAGGGCACCCTGGCTGCTTCATTTAGATCCAGCCAAAGTTTTAAGTCATAAATCCACTGGGATTGTGAGCTGCTGCTACAGGTAACCTCTGGATTAACTTGCATGTCAATTTATTGAACATCTCAACAACTTTCAAGTTAACTGCAATGTTATTATCCTGAACTGGTTGAAAAAATTACAATTTTCATAAAAGTTTGGCCTTAAACATGTCTATTTCATTCATTTTGGAAGTTCCACTAGCTAGCTGACTTTGGGAGAGACTGCTGTACTCAGCAGTAGAGGGGAGAAAGGGTCAGGAAAAATACAGACTACTGTATTCCACCAGTGATTTCATTTTGCCCCCAACTGTACATCAGCACCTGGTTACATGCCCAGAATACCCATCGGTTGTACCCATCCGGCCCAGGGTACAACAGTTAGTGTCTACAGCCATCTATAAAACATAGTGGAGGCTCTGCCATGGTTTGGGGCTGGATTTTAGCCAGTGGTGTTAAAATTGACAGAATTATGAACACAGAAAAGTACTGTAAGATTTTGATCAACCATGCTTCATTTGTCAGCATGACAATGAGCGCAAACACCCTGCCAATGCACTTATGCAGTCATGGATTGGGCTCCCCAGAGTCCAGACCTCAGCATTATTGAAACAGTGTGGGATCATCTTGACAGAGAACAGAACAAAAGGCAGCCGACATCCAGAGAAGAGCTTTGAATGTCCTTCAAGAAGCCTGGAGAACTATTCCT